>CALSBV010012107.1:1461618-1487941 GCA_943590825.1 Bovichtus diacanthus
GTGTGTGTGTGTGTGTGTGTGTGTGTGTGTGTGTGTGTGTGTGTGTGGCGCCGCCTGGTATTTCAACTTTTCACACATGCAGACCTACTGTACATTCATGGACATGCACGTCGATTAAACCAGCACTTAAATAAAGATGAAATATAAAAAAAGAAAAGAAGAAGAACAAAAACACATGAATAATAGCTTTCACTCTCACTGATACACACTGACACTCTTTTAAACACTAACACACACACACGTACTCACACGCTTCACTCACCCCATATGTTTCCCGTTTTTACTGTTTCATCATTCACTCACTGCTTGGAAAAAAAAAAAAAAAAAAAAAAGTCTTAGAAATGTAATATAAAAACAAAAGCCAGAGAATAACTGCAGGGGCTGGTAAACGAAGCATAAAGACCCCGAGTGACCGAGGGGAATTATTTGGCTCCATTAAGCAGGCATTAACATGAATTACTATCTAATTAAAATTAAACAGCTCATTAATAACTTTGCGGTGGGGCCTTGGTGTGGAAGATCTTTGGCGTGTGTGTGAGAGTAGCTGGGTTGTGTCGTGGCCAAGAGAGCAATCAGGTGGGATAAAACTAAGCAGCTGCCCCAAAGGAAAGTCAGGGCCTGAGAGGGCTTACCTGTGGAACAAAACAACTACTCTGACTTAGCCACATGCAAAGAAGATGTTCTTCACCGAATAAAGTTAACTTTATTCACCGACAGCACAAACTGTAGAGGTTTAGAGGTTAAGCTGCTAAATTCCTTGGTTGCAATCAGAATGGGGCCGTTTGTTGCATGTCATTCCTCATCTCTCTCTGTCATTCCTCATCGCTTTCCCCTTGTTTTCTTGTCACCTCTCGACTGTCAGTTCTTTAGTGAAGGCATGAAAATCCCCGACATTATACTTTAAAAAAAGCAAAACGTAAATCCAGTTTGGGAAAATATTTTTTTCTAAATGAATATGCATTTTTTTGGGTTTAGAAAACTGCTTTTAAATTATTTTATTTATGCAATATTGAAAGATATATGAAAAAAACCCAATAAGGGACCATGTTAAACAACAAGAAAAACAACGAGGGGCCTTCATATAAAACCTGATAATCACCAAAGTGGAGTTTCACAAAACATAGAACAGCGACAACATGTTGTCTACATACAGTAAGTGAGTGAGTGATTCTGTCTCTCTCTCTCTCTCTCTCTCTCACACACACACACACACACACACACACACACACACCCACACACACACACACACGCACACACACACACACACACACGTAAAGCCATGTTTGCTCATACTCAACCCTAGAATAAAAGGGTAAAATGCTGGAATGGACAACATACTTTCTATACCACTTTCTATAACATGTTTACACACACACACACACACGCACACACACACACACACACACGCACACACACACACTGTGACAATATGTGAGACATGTCGACTCACTCCTGCTGTGGCCTTCGGGTTGGCCAGCCACTCAGCCTTTGCAGGATCTGTCAGGAGAAGAGAAGAAACAGTAGAGAAAGAAAGAAAAAAGAGAGGGTCAGGAGTCTAAGATCATCACGTTACTGGTCTTGTCATCATTGTAACGAGAGGGCAGAAGAGAAGAGCGCGGCGTTGTAGGCAGGATTGATTGAGATATGGCTGACGCTGAATGAGGATGCCGATAATCGTAATAATGATTACTGTTGCCATGACTGGGAGTAACACCTGTCGGAACACCATATCCACGGAAAAAACAATCCCACCTGTAACCTATGACCTGCACTGATTTTACCGTCATTAAAAATGCAGCATCAGCACGGACCGACCACAAACTTCTGAGCCTGAAATCAGGTTTGCCAACACCCTCGCTCTCCTTGTATTGATAATGGAACCTCATTGTCGAAATCCATAAGATTGTCCAAAAGCAAAAACTCAACACTATAAGAACAGAATAAGGTGAAGGAATAATGATAGATAGTCTTCAGAGATGGTGAGTGAATAACAGAGAGAGAGGGATATGGAGTTAGGCCTCAAATGTATGCCAGTGCATGCATCAACCACCCCCCCCCCCCCCCCCCCCCCCCCCCCCACCCCCCTTCTTCCTTTTCCAGGCCAGGAGCTGTTTACCTCTCTATCAGCGGTGCTCTCTAAAAGCAGGGACCCATCCATATTCACCGGCCTCAAATTCCTCTGCTTATCTCCCCCCAACCCTTGAAAAACTCCCCGTGTTCCCCTCTGCACATACATACATACATAAACACGTCTTTATGGAGGCAAGAGGCAAACGCGCTGGGCCAGGAGGGGGTCGGGGATAAGAATCACCTTGAATTCAAAGCAGAGGATTGTGGATCCTCGGCAGGCGGACGGACAGGCAGCCAGCCACACAGGCTAAGGCTCATGGCGGCGTGACACACGAACCATGAGACACACATTCCTGTGTCACTTTCTTCAGCCTTGTGGAGTGAGTGGTAGACATGTGGTCATATCAGTGAATTCTTTTCAAATTCAGACTTAGATATAGAGATTTGGAATTATATTTTTGTTCATTTGTCATAAAGTGACTCCAAAAGAAGTCCAAAACCTCAGCTGATACAAGAAATATCTGTTTTGGCCCCTTCAGAAGTTATTGAGAAATCTAATTGGATTAGCTGTTATTCCCAACATGGCGATTTACATGAAGTGGACAAATCACTTATGTTGGTGGCTGCTTTGAAAATGGGAGCAGGAGCCTGGCTGATAAGAGTTGACAGTATAAGTGAGGGCTCAAAGAGTGCTTGAGCAGAAGCAGAGACACATGGAGTAGGGGGGACCGGTACCCCATTCCTCTGCAAGCTGCGTTGTTTGGGGATTGAAGTTGGGAACTCTCTCCACTACTAATTGCGCGCTGGTGCCATTCATGAATATTCATTCTGGCGTGTTCAGACCCCGCCTAATTAGCCGAGAGATAGAGTAAGAAACTCGCACCTTTTACCACAAGAGAAGCGTTTCCCCCCGTCGCATTCTCAGGGGGATGCTGGCAGAATAGCCCAAGTTCATTAGCCAAAAAAGAAAGGGAAAAAAGTTACCTGAAAAGCACGGGACGATTTGGTCTTCAAAATGGATGGGCAAACAAGGTTTTTTTTTTTTTTTTTTTTTTTTTTTTTTTTTTGCTATTGCATATTTAGTGCCTATTACGCATGTCTATCAAAAAAAAAAAAAAAGAAAAACTGGAAACGAAATACAATTATCTGATTGAGTGAGTTGGTGGATATTATTCTACTCGCTGTAGTTCGGGGGTACATCACATGAATTTTAAAATCTAAACATAGCTTGTGGCAGGTCGAAATGTTCCCCCTGGAATTGAGAAAGACTTGTATTTAACATCTAATATGAGGCCGAGGCCGTTTTTAGAGTGCGAGTGTGTTATTTCAGGTATACCTGTGGAAATATAACTCGATGTTTAGCTTAAACTTTATTTCAAAATTACACGTTTGCATATTTATAGCCTTAAGACGAGGACTCAAATAACCCGCTTTAAAATCTCACATTTCGATTTAAAATCATCTAATTCCTGTTTTAAAATAGAGTTCGGATTGTTTTTTTCATTTTTTCTTCTTCTTCTGATTAATAACAGTGTTATCTTTTCTTCATTATTCGAATGTGTATCCTCTTATTAAAGAGTGCAGGAAATGCTGTGACCTTATTTCACAATTCTCGTCTTAAGTATTTGTCATGGGTCAGTGTATACATTATTATTTATTCTTTACACTACATCCCTACTGCACTGATATCCAGTCAGAAGGAGAGAAAGTTGTTTAATTTAAGGGTCACGGGGTCCTATTGGTTGAGGTGCGTCCTGACAATCACTGCAGCATATTAAGTGGACTGGGGGAAAGATTAACACGTGACTCACTGGGGGGGGGAAGAAAAGACCCTTCATTCTAATAAATAACTCCCTAAATTACAGTAGCACAGAAATACACTCTGCATTTAGTTAAACATCGTTTCCACAAAAAAAAAACAAGTAAACAAATGATGTTAAGTCAGCAAAAGTATCACGTGTCCTGTCCATGTTTAGATTCTTTATAGATGTTAAGTTTTAATGTCCCTCCGGTTCCTGCATGCTCCACATTATGTCAAGACATCGCAGGAAAGAAAATCGCGAGAAAGTGAAGAATAAATCGGAGAATTGTGTTTCCAGGGTGACACAAAGAAGAGACTTGTACACACTTGTTTCTGGTTAAAAGCGTCCCCTAACTTCCTCCACACTCATCTCTGCGGCTCAAACTGCTGTGGCTCGCAACTTCTTTCTTTTTTGTTGTTGCTCCATTCTATTTTTTTTTTTTAAATTCATCATATCGTGTACATTTCCAGCCGCTTTTCCTGTACGGCCTGTCATTCACCACTAAGTGCTGTGTGATCCCTTTCATCGAGCGCACCATGGAAACCTAGTGCGTCCTGGCAAAAATGCACCTCAGCGCACACAAGGCCATATTCTTTACAAAAGGGCCAAAGCATCTGGATCTTTCTTTTCCAGCAGCTCCTCGCTGGCATGGCGAAGCACAAGACTGGGTCTGTGTGGCCGAAACCACTGCTTTTTATAGACTAGGAGACAAGAATGACTGAATGGCTAACGCATCTTCATTAACTGAGAGCTGCATGGAGCTCCGGTCCCTTATAGCAGTGACACACAGCCACTGAGGTCTCGCAGGAGTTTAAGACTGACAATAAGAAATGTTCTGGCTGGGGTTTCCCATTAACGAGTCGTGTTAGAGAAGCATTGTGCATCATTGTCTTACGTGTTATTGTTATTTATTTATTTGACCTTTTTATAGGATTTTTTTCCGATTATATTCTATAAACTATTAATCACAGTAAATAATGCTTAGTTCAACGAATATATGTTTTGGTAAGTAATGTCTGTATAGTCCAATCTATTCCATGTTAAAATTAGCAGTTAATTCATGCAAATTATTGTTTTGTTTTTTTTGAAAATAAAAGAAAACGATATTTGCAAATGGAACATATTAATCGTAGGAAGTGTTTCTTAAAATGAGATGTATTATGAACACCGGCAGTAAAAGGTGCATATCACTGACAACGTCATTATAAATCTTCAAATCGGACTTTGTTGCTAATAAATTGCCCTAAAAATGACACGCCGATATCTCGCGCGGATTGTCTCCCACTCATCTCAAATAAATATATAAAGGATGGGTGGACAAAAACCACGCCTTTCAAGAGATGATGACGAGCACCTGTGACCCCGACAACATTTTCCACACACACACACACACACACACACTTACACATACACATACACACACACACACACACACACACTCGCTGCATTGTTAGCAAGGACGCGGTCACAGCAGAAAGGAGACAACTTACCTTTTAGTCATGTAGTCCCGGATTAAAATGAACATGAGTTGAGTCTTCCTGTAAATAGACAGAGAATAGTCGCATGGGGAAGATGACAACAAACAAACACGCGGCAGAGATAAAAAGGCAAAACATTGCTTTCAGGTAAATGATTAAAATGGGACTGTTGCGCCTGAAAAACCTTCCAAAAAGCTCCTGTTTTAGAAGGAGTGGAACATGTGCCTGATTGCAGAGTTTTAGGCGAATGGAACGGGAGAGATGTAAGATTTGTTTAAAGCCCCGCATTTCCATTTAAGAACGTGATTGTGTTTGCAAAGATCCCTTTCAATCTTCGCATCTCCCCCCCTCTCTCTACCCCTCAGCGTCTCTGAGGCTGCTTTGCAATTCATAGAATTGGTAATTTGCTATTGGGACAAAACGTGAAGGGAAAAATAATCAGATCAACCGGGAGAGGTAGTGTGGAAGGAGCCAGGAGGAAGAAACACAAGGTTTCTCTCTCTCCAAGTTGCTGCTTAGTAAAATGCTTCGAGAGGTAAATCATATAAAAAAATATAGCCTATTTTATTTTCTTGAATCGGTTAAATCCAAATTTCCAGGGAAAATCCAGAACAACTGCAGCAGCTTGGCAATGGGGGATACAATGTCGTCTAAAAATTAAATTAGACTGTTTTATGATACATTCTGAATGATTATTATCAGATAGGGCACTAAACCTTGATAACGTCTATGCTACTGTTGTCAGGATTTCAAAATAAGATACTGAATGATTTGAATAAATTGTGTATAATATCTGTCACCTGCACTTTACGTGCGTGCGCGTGTGCGTGCGTCTGTGTGTGTGTGTCTGTGTGTGTGTGTGTGTGTGTGTCTGTGTGTGTGTGTGTGAGAGAGAGAGGGAGAGAGAGAGAGAATCTTGGCCTATCATAACTAAGTGGGTGGTGATGATGAGATCATACAACATTGAAAATTACCGAGACAATACAAATAAATGACATACGCGGAGGCTTTGAAATAGAGCAAATGCTTTCAAATTTGTCACACATTTACAGCAGCATTCACAGACACATCACACAGGGCTTATTTACACGCCTCTCGTTGTGTGGGTGGCTGCAGAGCTGGAGCAGCGCGCCTTATAATCTATTTAAAATGAGGAGCGCTATAATCATCAGTGACCTATTATAAAGGTGCACGGGTGCGTGTTTGTAAGTGCATGTGTGTATGTTGGAGAGGGGGGGGAGCAACCCTTCAAAAAGATCTCCGTACTCCCCCACGTGGTTATTTGCAAAACAACCCGATCTAAATCCAGGGAAACCTAATCAAACCCCGCTGCTGCAGCCGCGTTCACCTTCTTTCGAGAGAATAGGAGGAGGAAAAGTAACTGATAGAGGGAGGCTATCTGTGCGCAAGTATGCCAAATGAGATGAGTACTGTTAAAAACTCAAAGAGACATTTAATAAATAGAACATGTGTTTTTTCTATAACATATGTAAGATCGGCGCTCTATCCATCCTGTGCGAAAAATGCGCTGTACCAAAGCTCTGAAACCCTGCGCCTATTGAATATGTCCCTAGTGGGCTTGAATCGGAGAGGAGCCAATACAAGCAGAAGGGAGGCGTGTCTTCGCTCTTCCCCAAGACCTCCCAGAGCAGGTTGTTGCGTTTTGGCTCTAAAGCCTGGAGACCTCCGAAGTGCTCGTCAGTTTTCGAAGTAGGAGCCATGGCGACAACAGCTCAGTATATTCCGAGGAATAACTCCTTACCGTCTAACCCGCTCATGCATCCGGATTCGGATAGGATGCATCAGGGGACGACCTACAGAGAGGTGCAGAAAATGATGCACCACGAGTACTTGCAAGGGCTAGCGGCTACCAACACGGGACACCCGATGAGCCTGACGCACCACCAGTGGCTGCCCACTTCCAACACTGACTGGTCCAGCGGCACCCACATCGGACAGCAGGAGCACAAAGCCAGCGTGCAGGCTACCCGAGAGGACCTGAGCAGCGGCTTCCACCACAGATCTCACCTGGTGCACCAGCAGACGCAGAGTAGCCACCATGGTTCGTGGGCACCGACCACGACGCACCACTTATCCCCTCTCTCCCCAGCATCCAACGGCCACCAGTCACTGGTCTACTCGCAGCCTGGATACACAAACCTCAACGCAATGCTGAGCCCCCAGCCCGGCTCCCTGCACCATGGCATGCGGGACCCGCTCCACGACGAGTCGGGCAGCCACGACAACCAGATGGAGTCGCCTCAGCAGGCGTTCAGCCACCACCAGGACCACTCGGACGAGGACGCGCCCAGCTCCGACGACCTGGAGCAGTTCGCCAAGCAGTTCAAGCAGCGGCGAATCAAACTGGGCTTTACGCAGGCGGACGTGGGCTTGGCCTTAGGCACCCTGTATGGAAACGTCTTTTCTCAGACCACAATCTGCAGGTTTGAGGCGCTGCAGCTCAGCTTCAAGAACATGTGCAAACTTAAGCCGCTCTTAAACAAGTGGCTGGAGGAGACAGACTCAAACACGGGCAGTCCCACCAATTTGGACAAGATTGCTGCGCAGGGCAGGAAACGAAAGAAGAGGACCTCCATTGAAGTGGGGGTGAAAGGGGCGCTGGAAAATCATTTCTTAAAATGCCCAAAGCCGTCTGCTCATGAAATCAGCAGTTTAGCCAACACTCTGCAGTTGGAAAAAGAGGTTGTCCGTGTTTGGTTTTGCAACAGAAGACAAAAAGAGAAAAGAATGACACCAATTGGGGTCCCTCACCCGAATATGGAGGACGTATATTCCCAAGCAGAGACCCCTCCTCTACACCGCACACTACAGAGTCCTGTACAGTGACTGTTTTCATGAACAATCCGAGCATTTCCGCGGGGGGATAGAAAAGGGAAAGGGACTATGGAGTTTACAGTATTTAAGTTTGGCTTTTGTTTTCCTGAGAGAAAAGAGACTTGGAAAAGTTGAACAGATGAGTTTTTGCCCTTAGTATTCGGAGATCGTCGTGTCCAACCAATAGATGGCAAGAGTGAAAATGTTAAGAAGAAGAAGAAAGAAAAAATCAAGAAAAAAGACAAAAAAAAAAAATTCGCTATTACTGATTCCTTGCGCATTTAAAGTGAAACAAAGATCTTTATTTACCAAAATTATATGGAGGAGAAAGGCATACAAAGTAAATTTGATATCCCATGGCTGTTCCAAATGGGGAGTAATTAAATGTGGCAACTGAGGCCATCTCCTCCTGGTGTACCATGAACTGCTGGCGCTCACCAGAATGAGGTGGTTGCCTGAAAATGATCAACACTGGAGATGAATAGCCTACACTGAACATTTTTGCTTTTTCAGGCTTAAACTGATTAACCAGATTTCTGAATATTAGTGTATACTTTCTTTGTTATATTAAGTGTAATGTTTTGGTTTGGAAATACTTTTAACAGTGTCTCTCTTTCTGCAGACTGTCTATGATTTCTTTCATTATTTGCTATAGGTACTGTAACTCATCAGAGCAGCCTCCAGTTTTTTTTTCTCTTCCTTCTGTTTACTCAGTGGGAGTTGATGGTGGAAAAGTGATGGAAATTATGGCACCCGAAAACACTCATAATTAAGGTCAGACACATTTCAGAAAAATGTCCAATGCAACAGGACGTTTAAGTTCTGACTGCATGCCTTAAAAAAAAAAAAACACAAAAAAAATATTTAAAGCTTTGCAGCTGACCACGTCGACGTTTGCAATCAGCACCAGACGCTAAAAGGGGAATTCTAAAAACGCATTTTATTTTTATTTGGGGGGAAGGGGGGGTTGATTGTTTTCAAATTATTGTTTTCTTTGCATGGAGCACTTATTCTTTCGTTAATATTATTATTGCAATTTTATATTTGTTAATAAAATTGTGAGTGGAGCTGATCTCCATAGGCTTAAACACAATAAATCCCATGTTTACAGGTTTCTGGTCATCACCACAGAGCGCTGTCAGCTACACTGCTCACTGCCTGTTAATCCTGTTGTATTCCAAACATTTCAAGAGAGATTGGTCAAATACGAAATGAAAAGTAATAATAACTCAGGTAACTTCAGTGCCCCATGTCGGAATATCACGCCTGTACATGATTTTTTTTGTTCCTCTGTGATTTTAGATGTTTCAATCTAGTTACAACCACACCGTTTTCCTTTGTCCCCTAAATCCACTGTATTATATTAAAACGCTGGATCTGGAGAAAAGAAAATAATAATTCCTTAAGGGGACGCGATGAAGGGACTTGACTTTAGATATATTTATTTTTTTTCTGACCTGAAAAGAAATCTGAAAATCTCATGCATTGTGTGTCATTTTCTCAATGTTGGACCAGTCCAAAAGCCTACAGCAGTGCTATTCAATACAGACGAGGGAAACATTTTTTTTTTCAAGAAAAAATAATAATAGTAAAAAAAAGATTTTAGAGAAAATGTTGCCAGGATTATTTCCGATATGTAAATATGTCCAATATGTAAACTTGTATTTGTTCTGAGATATTGTTTTGTTTTTGTTTCTTTCCGGGCAGTTTTGTACACTTACTAATTCCAAGAAGATATTTTAATATGATTTCATTTATGAATCTGACCATTTATATATATATATTTATTTCTTAAACGTGTTTGGAGCTTTTTGTTTAGCTCTGTTAATGGTTACGTTGCAGTGGATTTCAGTATGTTTTTCTTTTTGTTTACTACATTGGTTGTATGTTGATTGCTAAATGTAGACTGCAAAGTCACATTTATATTTATGTTATAGTAATATTTTATTACTTACATAAAACATATATACAAGAAATGGTCTTTTGTCTTCATTAAGATCCAAACCACTCGTCCTTTGTTGTTGTCTATTGTAGCACCACCAGGCAAACAAGATAAACATGATCATAAAGTTTAATGCTGTTCGGTGCGCTGAGCATCGGGAGGTGGGCAGCTCACCATGTGTTCAGCTGAAATAGCAGTGATTCGTTATGTAACAGGGGGTCGTTTCAATCAGATGCTGTGTACATGTGCTGTTAAAGGGAATAGACAACAGTATTTTACCTCAGGCATTCCCTGCTAAGTTCACACAGTATCTGACGTTGTTCACATCTTTGTGTAATAATCGCAGTATTAAATTGTGCAATATCACTACGGAATGATTGTCTTTTCATTGAGTAATTATTATCATTATTATTATTATTATTATTATTATTATTATCATTATTATTACTAATATTATCATTGTCATTACCAGTAGGCCTAGCATCCAGGTGATTTGTTTATTTGGAGTAATCTAAATAGGCCTCCTTCAATCCTATTCCGCTGTTTTCCTTCTATAAACCGTCATCACTTGTCATGTTTTAAGCGTTTATAAAGCGAATTGTGACGAATCTTTGATCTGAGACAGAGGTGCCTGCAGGCGGAAAATCAGCCCCTTTTCCCCCCAAAGATAGAGAGAGAGAGAGAGAGAAAACGCATAAATGATAAACACAAAACGGCAGGCCCTGAAGTTTAATAAGAGTAGGGACAGGCCAACCGTCACAGGCAACACATTTTAATGTTATTTCGCACCTAAATAAATATTACATTTATCTAAATCATGTATTCAATGTGTTCCTAAAGTTGGGCCCTTCTGTCTTTCGTATAATCACGGGCCACAGCGGCAGTGCGCAATGTTTCCACATTTACATCTACACATCAGACCAGGATACAGTTGGGGTCCAGAGAGAGATTCATTGCAGGCGCTTGGTTTTAATTCCTTCCACCACATTTACGGTTGCGTTTTTATTTATTTTTAAATAACAGTAAAAAGTGAAAAGCTAGAGAAGAAAATCCACATCCACGAAGCTCAGCTTACACTTTCTTGGGTTTGTTGAATAAGATAAGCCTGTGCACATTTCGTCTTTTATTCCATAATTATCATAGACCAGACCAAGTTATATCAAATAGTTTCATATTTGATCAGGCTACTTCCTCACTGACACTGTGCCGTTATCCAACACGAATGCGCCTTGCAAAGTTTGAAGTAGCATTCACTTTCTAAAGAAAACTCAGGTTCAGTTTTTGGAGATTGACGTTTACTGTTATTCATTTCTCTGCCATTTACACATTTCTTGACACTCAATGTCCACGAGCAGTTCCCTTCATTTTGTGTTATTCGATTTTCTTAACACTAAAAATCGGAATGTGTGTGCGGTCATTTGTATAACCGTGTCATGCGTTGTAAAAACTATAAGTTACAAGGCACAATATAAAGGCTTCCGAATATTAAAATCGGGGCTTTTTTGTGCTGCTGTGATGCAAGTGGGGGAAAAAAAAAGTGTCTTTGCACTGGCTGAGGTGGTCAAACTGAGGGAGAGGAGGCCAACATTAGGGAGCAGAGCAATTGTTAGAGAACAGCGGGTCACAGGCGCCCCCTGCTGGCACAACCCGGGTACAGCGCCATCAACGCTGTACCTGAAAGTTTGATACAAATGAACAATAATAACAATACAACGATAACACAGAAATATAATCCGCATCATTTCACCTGTTTGTGTTAAACACATACGGCTCAAACATGCATGACACATAACTCCACCTGCTCAATTGCTGTATTCTGCACCTTTGCAGATGCTTATAAAATA
Source organism: Bovichtus diacanthus (assembly GCA_943590825.1). NCBI lineage: Eukaryota > Metazoa > Chordata > Actinopteri > Perciformes > Bovichtidae > Bovichtus > Bovichtus diacanthus. The sequence goes on from CALSBV010012107.1 coordinate 1,473,590, forward strand.
GACTAAATTGTGTTTTCCTTTTCATGTCAGATATCAAGCTAATAAATAAATCCCTTTTAGGTTGAGGTGTACAACACTGCTGGAGGTAAATGGCTGTTTTTCGGTGCAGGTGCACATGTAGCCTTGCCCCCAGTCTGTCACTTCTTTACTGCAGTGAGCCAAAACTGAGAGACACCAGGTTCCCTTTTTAAATGTTTTGAATGTGACTCAGTCAGGGATCAACCATCAAACCTCCCTGTATGAGGAGAAGCACTCAGACCACAGAGGGCCTCTAAGTGACCACTAGAAATGGCTTGAAATGCAATGCAAAACACAGAGGCCTACAGAGTGAACATAGATGGGGAAACAGAAGGAGTCCGCAGTTGACCGGACAAGAGAGATTGTGGTGACTGGTACCAACTGTTATTATTTGATGATATGCAATTTTTATTCTGCGCCGTATGGAGGGACACAACCTCCATTATGCCGATAAATCAATAATACATGAGCAGAACTCATCACAAAACAGCAAAACCCAGCTATTTGACCTACGCATCACCACAGTTCATCCTTTCCTCCTTTCCTCCTCTTCCCCTCTCAGCAGTCTGCTCTCCTACGCTGAGTGGGCCCTCGGCAGCACTTGCTGAGGAGCTCCAGCCTCAGCAGTGCCCAGGCGCACATGAACACGATGCCTCCTTCATCAGGGAAGTATCGTCACACACAGGAGATGTGGATTAGTGATGATTAGCAGGGATTATGGCTGGTTAATGGTGGGAAAATACATTAGGAACCATCGGCTCTGGAAGAGGGGGAGGGGATTTCACTCACGCTAGCGGATTTGCATTGATCCACAGCAAATGAATGAGGATTAGCAGCATCAAGCTATCTGCCAACAGATAAATAACATTAAGCATATTATACGCCAACGCCTGTTATTAATGACATTACAAACACCACTACAATGCTGGCAATTATGGAAATAATAGGAGCGGCTGAATAATTTACTTGGTTGGGATTCCAGATCATCCTCATGTACAGAGACATGGGATGATGGGGAAAGCCAAGATACTGGTAGGCAGAGTGGTAAGCCATTTGTAAGAACACGTTTTGGGATACCAGGCTGCGAGACAGCCCTTGGGTTGGTGTATATTTTCCTTCAGCGATACATGTCTTTTGCTCTCTCAAATTCATCATGAAGAGCCCTCCAATAGATGATTTCATTACTTGCACAAAAATTGAAGACTTGGACCAAAAGCCATCCATTAACACTCCATTTGCTCGCTCCTTATTAACCCAACAAGTGGGCATTTTGCAAGTCCATAACCTGGTAACCCAAGAATCTTCCTTATGAATGGCTTATTACTGTAATCTATGAGGTATTGATGAAGACAACAAAGTATGTCTTGTAAGAAAGTGCCTATTAGCTTAAAAATGTGAAAAATGTGGTGCATCATTTACACTGTGTTAATAAATCATAGCAGGCTCAAAATACAGTTCCGCCTTTGATATATTCATCCTTTTCATTTTATTGCAGGTAATGTTAAAGTTCTATTGGATCAATACTGAAATCTGCTTGACACTGATTAAATTGCATAGAGAGGGCATCCACAATATACATCCTCTGAATAGCCATAGTACTCTGTAGTTAGAGGGTGGAGGAGAAGAAAAGTGCTCATTCCTTCATCCAACCCACATTTGTAACCTGACAGGTGAAAGAGCCTGTAGCTTCCTTACTCTCTATTACTACCTCTTCCTCCAGCCGACTTCTCCTCTGCTTTTTTTTTTTTTTTTTTTTTTTTCCGTTTTTTTTATAAATACTCCCCCCCCCCAGGGGGGGGGAGAGAAGGGGGGGGGGGGGGGGGGGGGACAGAACAGAATAATGCATTTTTTCATCAAAAATTCCTTCTCTTCCCCTACCTCAAGGTTTCCTCCTCTGAGCCACTTGAAAGATGGGCAACAATGTGGCCACACAGTGAACACCTAGTTACCATATGAAACACTCCTGCAGTGAACTGGAGGAGACGGAGACGGGAGAGGAGAAGTCTTGTGTTATTTATGATACTGGGCCTTGTAGCTATATGGGTTCCCCCTTCATGTCTACTCCAAGGTATGGCCCCCATATGCGAAGGGGTTTAAGTGCAGCTTTAGAAAGTTACTCTCCCCACCCCTCTGCATCTCTTTGCTCCTCGCTCCAAGGTTTTGAAGAAGAGAAGTAACCCCTCTCCCTCTTTCATGGCTTTGAGGGACATTTTATATCGCCTCAGGTGTCTGTCAGTGTGACTAACAGTTCTGAGAGTGGAGAACTAATATCTCAGGAACTTGCCTCCAGGCAGCAGCACATAGATGTTACTGTTGGTGACATACAATGAGAAGAAAGTCATACTTTGGAGACATTCAGCAGCAGCAATTACTACTGATTCAGTGAGCTGGTAGGTATTAAACAATGGCTGTGACAACCTTAACGGGTGATAAGAACACAGTGGAAAAGGCAAGATAAATGCAATCATCAGCTCTGCACAAGCTGCCTTCCTTTTGTAGGGTGTCTGACAAAATGTTGCAAATAGCCCAAGGACACATATTAGGGATAACACACTAACCAAACAAAGCAGTAAAAATAATGGTTTTATTTTATATTTATTTTTTTGTCTTTCAGGATAACACAGCTGAAATCACGCGGCACAGGTGCCGAGCAGGCTTTTTTTAAAACTACTGCACAAGGTTGCAAAGTTAATTGTTGCGCCTAAGAGGACATGGCAATCCTATGTTAAAGGTTGTCCCCTCTCTTCACCTTCAAGCCTGGCTTTTGTCAACTGCAGCGAAGGCATTGCAATGCCTCCTGACTTAAATAACAATGTTCGCTGCAGAGGAGAGTAAAAGAAAAGACAAGACCTTGCAGTAGAGACACACACAGATAAACAAAAGGAAGGTCATCTAACCCTACAGCAAACTGCGATGGCCTTCCTCCATCCAGGATATTCAAAAAGAAGAAAAAAAATACTGCTATTCAGAGTTCACAAATGTATAGGCACATCGGCTGAAAGATGACAGCCCGAGCAGTTCTATTGTTTCTTTGAGACGACATATGGACAATCTAGGAGTGTATCAACGGATTCTCACACAAAGATCTTGGCAGTACAAAAGTAACTAAGGAAGTTCCTGCTCTGCTTTACACTATTTGTGTGCCAGCCCTATAATCCAGACCCAAACAATATTCTTTGCTGTAGTCCTTTACCCATGACTGATCCTTCGTGTTATGCATGCCGGAATGGATATTACATTGTGAGCCTCTGCAAATTGGAGCCGGACAATAAACAGATCATCAAAGATGATCCCACTGCCCCCGACAGTCGGCTTCGCCCTGCGATGCTGAGTTCAAAGGACGAAGATCGGTGGGCAAATGAGTGCTGTTGCTCAGCGCGCAGTCCTATCGAAACAACAACAACAAAGATAAGGCTGATGGAAATAAATAAATAAATAAGTATAGAGGAGAGAGGAGAGCGGGAAAAAATAAGGCAAGTGAGGGGGGTAGACACTGCACAGAGATGAAATGGAGACCTGCCACTGTGCTCAAGGACACCGCGTGCCACTATGTAATTAGAAATGTACACAGATGATTTGGATGCAGCGATATGATTAGGCAAAGCAGTCCCCAGTCTTAGGCCTAATCAGCTCACTTCTGAGAGATACTCCAAGACTGCTGGTGTCTGTGTCTCTGTGTGTCTGTGTGTGTGTGTCAGTGTGTGTGTCTAGTAGAAAGAGAGGGGAGTTGCTCAGTACTAGGTATCTCTCCCCTCAGTACAAGTGCTGGTAGGGTACACTAGAGAAACTGGCGCACAGACACCCATGCACATAACGTTAGACATCCAGAAATGGGGACTCACATGGCGATGGATATGAGCAGCCGTTCATTTGAACACGCAAACACATATGCAGCAGGATCCATTTATGATGAGAATTAGGGCCACCATTGGTAGAAGAGGGAGCTATAACTTGATGTACTGCATGTATTATGAACCCTTGCTGCCGAGCCAGTGTCAGAGACTTGCAATGATGAAAACAGAGAGGAATAGAGGGTACCGTATATATAGGAAACAGATTGCCATGAAGGATAAGATTAAGGGGAGAATGAAAAGAGAGATAGTGTAAGAGTTGGCAGAAGCCCTCATCATACAGTTTCCCTGAGACAAGCATAGCTAGTGAGTAATTCTATATTTCACTCGAAGTAGGATTCAAGAATCATGAAAGAAAATGTTTCACGGTTCCACTCCAAGTCGCTTTCAGGTCAAATTTCAAACCAATCTTTTGAGAGCACCGCATTTTGCGGTCAGCTCAAGAAGAATCGAGCGAAAAACACCTAAAACCCCAACACACACATGCCCTGGAGCTAGAGGCCGGGACGTGCACAAAAGAGGCAATGGTCTTCAAAGACCCGAGTAATGAGCAGAGGCCAATTAAAAAGAGCTGCTCACTCCTCCTCCTCATCTACCACCTCCCCTTCTCCTCCTCGCTCTATCTGTCCTTCTGTCTCTCCTCCTCCAGTGGCTTGTTATTGATCACCTTTAACCCCGTCTCTCAGCGGTGTCAAAACTACCATTTAGGATCATCCCTGGAGCTGAGCGTGTGTCGATCGCACCCTGCCCCATAAATCATTACTGGGAGGATGGCTCTGGAGGGTCTGGCTTGCCTGAAGAGCAGAGGGAAGGCCTGACTTTCACAGACACATTTTGGCAGAGCCCAACCCCATGCCCCCAGGGGTCAAGGGTCACCGATGGTCCCATGGATTAGCACCCAGACACCCCCACTAACCCCGGTTTCTCCAGCCAACCCACAGCTATTCCCCTACGGGCCCGACAGCGGCACCCCTTTGATTTTTAAATAAGACAAAAGGTCAGTCGGCGTCCTGAACTGTCTTCCCAGTGATCTCCCTTCCTGTACGTGACGGTTCTTCTTTATTCACGACGGATTCCTAATTTTTGAAACTGAACGAAGGATGAGTAAAGTTTTAAGTAAGATGTAAAGGGAAGTTCACCGAATGATATGGTCGAGAGAGTTTGTCAGTGGCGCAAATGACGGGAGCTCTGGGCTACAGGAGGCTATTGTTGTCACTGTCGATCTACTTGGCTATCTGTGTTGGCCTCATACAAAGTCCCCTTTACCTCCTCCGGGGCTGGAGGCGCCTCATCGCCTCAGTACACGGCTTCATATCAGCCAGATGCTGCATCAACCCAAAGCCCTCCTCCTCCCCCCCCCCCCCCCGCCCCCCTATGCTTTACTCCCCATGTTGAGAGGCAAATAAACACTCCTTTCCAATCCACCCTCTCTGTCTCTTTCCTTCCAATCTGCCTCTGTCTGTCTGTCCACCTGCTGCTCTCCCTGCAGTGGTCAGACTAGTTTAGTTTATCCTCCTCAGTCACAGTCAGGGGGCCTGGGGATGAGGGGATGATGGGTAAAGGTGACAGGTCCTTTGTTGGGGTAAAGACTCATGACCCATGGGTAGGCAGACAAAGGAAGGGGTAAGGGAATCTATCACTCTCCTCAAATCCTGACCCTTCATATTTCACTGGACGATGTGTTGTTGGAGGTCATTTTGTCAAGTTTTTGTACAAGTTAGCTACCAGTGATGGATCGTAACCATATACAATAACTCAAATACTATTTCAGCACAACTTTAAGGTATGTGCACTCGCATATTTGAATTTTTGCTACTTTATACATCTACTTCACGTATTTTAAGAAACAAATATTGTATTCGTGTTACAGTACATTGATATGAAAATGATAATTTCTAGTTACATTGCAGGAAACCTATAAGCTATGGATGAAACTACCCAACAGTATTTAAAATAGTTAGCATCTCCACCTTGACCAATTAAAACTGCTGCCTACATGTTAATGCATCAGTGATAATAATAATAAAATTACAATATGTAGTCATGTACCAATGACAGAGACCATTCTGCAAAATAAGTACTTTTACTTTTAATACTTTAAGTACAGTTCTTCTGTACTTTCACGCAAGTAACATTTTTCTATACAGTATTGGAGAATTTCAACCCTTCGGGTTGGCAAGTAAGAAATCGGAATACTTCTTCAATATTGTTACTAATGACTATTAAAAGTCAGATCTCGGTTGTCCAGCTTCCATATTCACCTCAATTCAAATATGATTGATGCAGATGCGTCATGTGCTTCAAACAGAGTGAATCAGTGATCACTCTCATACCAATCAGCTTGCATTACTTGCATATACAGATGAAAGGTGATCCATTGATGCTGGGGGGGAGTGGTGCTTGGTACCTATTGTTGGTAGGGGGTTCCCATGTGCCTCTCCACCCACTCCAATCCACCCACCTCTCCCCTGCGGGACAAGTCTACCAGGGGGTGCAGGCGTGGGACAGGACACTCCAACACAGAGGGGATTAATTGGTGTGGCACCTCTTTGGTGCACATGGCCAAAGCAATTAAATAGTGGCCCTAGGCCTTCAGTTTGCCATTACTATGACAATTGGGCCTTTCTCTCCATACTTGTACCCACATATGAGCGCATATGATGGAGAGATGAAACAAATTCTATGTCTGCAGAAGTTGTTTTATGAGGTGTGAATATTGGGGGAAAGGACTACAGGTATGGCAGCATCAAAGAGGTGAACGATGGTGAGTTTAAACGTTTAAACATAAACGTTCTTTAAAATGTTAGCTATGCACGGACCGTATTGCTTGTGTACATGTGTCCATGTGTTTGTGCGTGGACATTTGAATGCAGAATGTGCAGAGTATAAGCAGGGTCTGGTGGCTTTCTTATCTCTCCCACTGTCTCTCCCACTCCCTGCAGCCGTCAATTAGTGAGCCTGGGTGTGAGAAGGCCTCGCGCTCTTTCACATGAGCCTTTGTTGCTTCTCTCTCCCTCTCTGTGTCTACCCTGTGTTTGAAGATAGAGAAAAGACATGAGGCAGGTTACTGTAGCTCCTCTCTGGGGTGTTGGTTGCTGTCTACCCCTCTGTATGCCTGCCTGGGCCTGAAGCAGCAGACCACAGTATCCACAGAGCCTTCAAACACAGGAGGGGAGATACAGGCCTGGCCATGGAAAGCCAACCTCCGTCAGAAAAGGATAGCCGTGTCAGATGCACCGTCACCTGTACCAGTGCAGAAAGACGAATAGCCCCTGAGATGTGTACGTACAGTAAATGCATAGTGTCTGATGTTGGTGGAAGGTGTAGGTGAAGGAGAAGAAGGAAGAGGGGAAATACAAGGACTGTGCTGAGAGGAAAGGTTTGAGACAGGGAGGTGAAGAAAAAGGAGAAAGAAAGAGATGAAGGGAGGAGCAGACACGATCAGAAAGACAGGGAGGAAACAAGGAAGGAAAGGGAAGGAGAAGAAAATGAAGCGAAGGAAGAAAAGGAGCACGAGTAGGAGCCATAAAAAGAGTGGATAAAGAATAAAAGAATGGATGAGGTTTATGAAGGAAGTTCATGGGAAGCAAATGAGGATGAGGAGGAGAACAAAACCAAGGAAAAGGAGAAAGGGGGGAAAAAGTAGACGTGGACAACAAAGCATTTGGATGAAGCGTCATCGTATTTTTATATATTTCTACTTTTATCTCTTGTTTTTTAACAACTCAATTTCCTTTTTTAAGCTTATATCTGTAAACAACACTGTAAACAACAAGGAACCCTTTTTGGTCCTGCAATTGTCCCTAAAGCAAAATCATCTATGAAAAAAAAAGAAATTGATCTATAAAAGCCTCTGAAATATTCCACATCAGCTGTGACAAAGTGTCCTCATTTGCTCTCAATTAACAGTTTCTGTTTTTCATATATAGACATGTTGATGATTTAGCAGTTCACAGGTTCTAAGCGGAGGTAACACCAGTGCCAGAAAAACACATATTCATACAAATTTGAAGCTGTTTTGATCCGTGAGCTGTCAATGTCAAAACTGAGAACAATTCCAGGTTCTACATTAAATAACTGACAGCTCCATTCACAAATTCAAGTGGCTTAGCTCGTAGCAAGTGTTCAATTTAATACAATTTAGCCCAGAGAGAACCACTGAATACAGCCTGAGTGCAGACAACCTTTGTCTAACAAGGGCCAGACGTGTTCACCCCCAACCGCCCAGCCCCTACATCCCTCCACCCCAGCCCAGATGTCCAGACGCTGGGCTGGAGGAGGGCGTGGAGAAGGGGCCAGACCGCTAACCATCCATCACGCCCGTCTGACCCGCGGGGCTGAAAAGACCACGGTTATCACTCACCCCTGACACAGTCATCGACGTTTGCCCTTAGACACGCACACACACACACACACACACACGCACACGCACGCACACGCACACACACAAAGACACTGAAGCACACATATGGACAATCTACAACATCTCTGCGCTCACTCCAAAATGTCCCGTCACCTCTTGTCCTTCCCTCCATTGAACCCTCATCACCATCCATCAACCCTCATCATTCACAAAAATGCCAGCAAGCTCAACAGATGGCTCTAAACCAATAGGAGCCCGAGAAGTGCCAGGTACCTCCTAACAGTGACCAATCACGTTAGTCTGAACTTTCAACTAGGAAACAGTTATTTCCAGTGCTGGAGAACAGTTATGCAAATCTGGTGTCTGCTTCGATCTGGACTGGTGGGGGCCTTTGTGCCGATCTGAGTTGGGCGTGACAATAGCTTTTATTGTCCCACTGCCTCTCAGCTTTATTACATATGTATGTGTTGATTGCTGCAAAACAACAATGCTGGTGCATGGCATTAAGCAGTAACAATAACAGTGATGCTTGGCGCTCCTACTCAGCGTCGGATGTTTATCCAACAAACCTCTTTGTTGACGCCCAGTACCCAGTGGTGTGAAATACCAGCAGGAGAGCCAGCTTGGAAATATCATGAATGGGAAGTTTATAGAATACTTTCCTTTATTGAAGCATATTTCAGTGATTTTAAACTCTACACACTAAAAAATAAATGGCAGATCAGGGATGATTGACTGCATTTATTGTTGTGACTATCGTGATATCGAAATAATACAGAACTCACAAGTCATCCGAATAACTTTGTCCATATCCAGAGTGCTTTGTATCGAGTCTGAACACTAAGCTCTGTATAGGAACCCAATGAGATCTATACTGTGTAGATGTGTGAAATTGATACAGAATTCAATGGCACAATGGACACATATGAGAGAACTCGAGGCTCAAAGGTCACCTGGCCCACCCACGTCACTGTGGTGTAACAAGCCTGTGTGGAATGCCAGGGGGTCGTTCTGGTCGAAAAACCTTGGGTTTGTCACCCGCTCAACCCTCCAAGCATCGTGACACACCCGAGCGGGCCAAGCAATGTGCCACCCCCGCCAGCACCCTGTGGTATCAGAGACCTCCCCACCCTTGGGTCCCATTCACACAAACCCACACATGGGCGTACGCAGACAACAGCCATCTCTGATGCCCTTCTGATTCTCTCCGTTGGCATTTAGCTGCAGAAGTTTAGTGTGTGCGTATACTATGCGTGTGCCTGTGTATGTGTTTGTGTCAGCGGTGCAGTGTGGCAGGGAAGGGGGGGGGGCAGCTGAGGTGACAAGAGTTGTGGTGCAGATGTCCCCACAGCCAGCGGAGCCTCATGAATGGCAACTGTTGTGATGGTGACGGGGAAACGCGTTGGAGGCCTGGCCTACGCACTCCAGTCATCTGAATGGCTGGAATTCAACTTGGTCGAAAAGACAAGCTCATGCGTGCAGACTGGAAACAATGTGCCCTCTTTATTACTTTCTCTCTCTTTCTGCTACTCTCACTCTTTCTTCTTTGCCTTTGAATCATTCCCCCTCTGTAAACGTAGCTGTAATTGTCATTGTGTTGACGGTTTCATTGTGAGGCTAATCTTTCACCGTACCTTAAGAATTGCTGTTGAACATCAGAAATGATTAGTATATAAGTATATGACTTAAAAATGCAAAAAGCAAATTGATTCATTCTTTTTACATCAAATGGAGCTAATTATTCTGAGAAGATGAAGCACAATCTATTGAAACAAAGGAACAAAGATGGATAGGAAGTCACGGGGTAATTGATTTGAAGTGGAAATGTTATGATTGATCTATTGATTAGCTGTCTGGTGCTCCAGCCCTTTTTAACAGGAGACATACGGATTCACTCAGGGGACCATGAAGCTGGGGCCTCAGAGAGACTCGCACACACGCCAAAGGTCCATCTATTTACCAATGCGACTTTCAGGACTATGAGACAAAGGAGAGACAAGCCGAGGCTGCCTCTTTAAGCTCTGTCCTATTAAACAGCTGTTCAGCCAAATCTAAGAAGTCGATGCTTGGTCAAAGACATTTTGTCACTCAAAGGCTGTTTACATCTTAGAATCTATTGTCACTTATCAGCATTGTTCAGATGAAATGATGTGACGGATATTCAATTGACAAAAGACAGACGGGAAATTGACTGTATGTGTGCCGAAAACAAATTTTTCAGAAGAAAGCGTAAATCCGCTGCTCTCGGTTTGCTCTAGATATTCTTTACAGTACACTGTCAACAGCAAACGTAAATGAGAGCACACACACACATTTCCATAGATGCACGTAAGACATCCACCGCCAGTCTTTCTCAGAGCTGCAGTATTTATCAGTCAGTGTGGGAATATCCTCGTAAACATGAATTATCAGCAGCTATACCAAACGTGTGAGATGACACTGACCTATAGGTCACGATCAAGCACATTAGTGAAAGCACACGTGCGCAGTAGTAAAAAAAAATTTAAAAAAACTCATGCATACTTTACTAAAAATGTAAAACCCATAACCCATACAACCCAAAGATATTAAAGATTTCTGTTTGATACCATTATGTATCTACACCTTAGCTCCCTTCTCCTTCTATTATAAGTGACAGCGAAGTGGACAGCCAGACTACAGTGAAGCCCTTTATCCTGACTAACAAACAGATAAATCACTCGGCTCTGACCCACACACTCTCACACACACACACACACAGGGGGGTGACAGACAGTAAAAGACCGACTTGTCCCAAGGGAGACCAAGAAAAGGATTCTTGTTTGAAGCAGGAAGGGTTTATTGTTCACTAGATGCCAGGGCGTGGGCATCCAGGCACAGATTAGCCACAGGGAAACATTATCTCTCTGGGCCAGTTTACGAGACCCAGCCTGGCCTGGCAAGGCATAGTTTGGTCATCTAGGTACTTTATGTTCTGAGTGACTCTTGTCTCTCATAAAAACAAAGTGCAGGCTTGTTGGAGAAACCCAGAGGGGTCCCTGCTCTCCTCCCACCTTTTCTCCTCCCTGCTTTCCCTCCTCTCCTCCCCTCTGGCCCCCGGACCAACAGCGAGGCTGCTGGAGTTCAAGCCTGGCCACGTGTTGGCCATTACACTCCCACAATGACCTTGTTGAGCTCAACATTTAGAGTCCCATAAAAACATTATTGTCCGACTCCTGGGATCATTTGTCCACTACCACAAAGGCTCTGAGAAAACCAAAATGTTAACCCCCCAGGGTTTTACGAAGGCAAATTTTTCAGATTCTGCCCCTTCTCTCCCTCTCCACCCAAACGCCCTCCTGGAACCACATCGCGCCCATACTGACGTACTTGACAGCGGTGCCCACAGGGCACTCCTACACCAGCGCATTCAGATATGAAGAAGGCTTCTTGGTCAAAATGCTGCACCATAAAATAGCCATTTTGCGTTTTGTACTCCAAAGAGCAAAAGCAACAATAATATCCATGTTCTTCTGCATACATTACCATTTCAGCTTCATTTTATTGTCTTTTGCCGACAAATGTTCCTGTTTGTCATCTATCCATCCGTCCATTTATCTTTCCTTCCGTTTTCAGATGCATAACTATGGACCCATAACAGCTAAAAGTCCCTAATGGTCATTAAGTCTCTCTAAATATGTCCATTTCACATCGGCTGGGTGCATGTACCTGCTGAGTGAATGGGCAAGGTCGTGCCAGCCTATTAGCCATATTAAAAACCAACCCATTATGGTAATTGGAGAGGTCTAATGCATGTACAGGTTGCTTAGCGCCCATGTATTAGCTCTGATAGATGACTCAGTGATTAGCATTGAAAGGTACATTGCTTGCCCTGTGCTTGCCGTCCTCTGATCCTGTCTCTCAATGTAGTGACCTCTACTGTGGACACTTAGGTCAGTTATGCACGTCCCTGACCAAATGTTTGCTGCTGGGAATCAGAGTGACCGCTATGGACAAGGACATTCGTTATTCACTGTGACAATGACAAAGACATTTTTTTTCTTGGAGGGCTGAAAAACATACTTCATTTCCATTTGGCCGGCAGGACCTGATTGTGGTTAGAAATTAGGGAAGGCACATGTTTCATCCTCATTCTCTAACCTAACATAAATAGTCTTAAAATGCACATGTAAATGTAGAAACTGTACATCCTGGGCCCTGCTTCTCTAGTACAACACACCCACACAGTGAAAAGAACAGTACATACCAAAGCACCTTTTGTTTTGTTTTTTAAGCCAAACCTAAATTATTAAATCAAATAAAAAATATAATATACAAGTAAATAACCCTGATCAACAATACTGAAAAATCTCTGATCCCGTTTATAGTGGGACACTCTTCTATTAAGAATGCAAATATCTCAGAATTCAAAATAAAAGGAACATCTTGAAAGGAGAATATGTGAGAGAGGTAGCAAGAACCCACAGTCATACTAACGAGAGTGTTAATACTTCACTACAAGTTTTTCATTTAGAAAATCCATAAGGGAAATACTTTGCCTTGAGTATCCAAATCATATTTCATTAAAATTTCACCATCTGTCCTGAAACACCGGCACCCACCCCAGTCCTCGTTTTACTCCCAATCCAGAGCTCCCATCCGCTGCTCTATGAGCGGCCCTGACTGGGTCTCTCAGGGAAGGGAGCACATTCTCCTTTCATCCCCTCTTAGAGGACAAACATCAGTCCCATCACGCCGCCCATCCATATTCATGAGCCGCTTATAAATATCTGATAGCAGCCTCGCTACAGCTGTTTAGCTGGGAAAGCAATGTAAAGCGTCTCGCACATACACACACACAAACAAACATTTTGACCGTACAAGCATGTGCACATAGACACGTGCTTAAATTGTACGTAATGTTCTTTCTTTCACACACATGCATGCACTGGTCGGAGGCCAGATATCGTCCCCGCATCTCCCAGTGGCTCTACCTGCCTGGCCCCCTGATATCATCGGCTCATTGCAGGGCTATCGCTCTCTCTCTCGTTCTCTCTCTCTGGCCTTAATTAAAGCGTAAGTGTGACTAGAAAATGAGAGAGGAATCCTTAAGTGCCGTATTTACCTTTCCTCTGACAGGCCTCATGCTTATCAGTGAGGCGAGAGTACTGGCGCCAGGAGACAGGGACTTCTCAAAGGCCTGAGTAATCGCTCGGGCCCCTCTGCATCAACACACATACCCACACACACACACACACACACACACACACACACACACACACACACACTTCCTCAACCTCAGCGTTACCCATCTCGTGACGCCTCGCTCCCTCTTTGATGCGTATAGAATACAAATGCTTCACATTGGTTCTCATCAATTTCAGGAATTTAAATCATCTAATGAAACATAAAGTAAAGTAAAAATAGTTGAACTTTAAATCCACATTCGTAACACCTCATTAAGAGAAGACACCATAACAGTGTGTGAAAGGGGAATTTCTTATGTTCAGTCATGTGGCTGTAGCTATTCATGATAATTATTCTTAATTCATTCCAAACAAGCAAAAAGACTTTCTACTTTTGCGAGGGGACTTTTTTCCTTGAAAGATGTTTAGAGGTGTTTAGAATAGGAAGTGTAAAAGCTCATAAAACCGGTGTCAGTTGTATCACAAATGTATTACATAGAATAGCAGGAGAAAAAGCAATGCAAAAGAAGATGTTAATGAAAATGGTGCAAAAATATGAAATGGTCAATTTTCCAGAAGTTGACCACACTGAGTGTGGTGTGGTAGATGAATAATAAAGTAATCGAACACGATAGGAGTCTGTGAGGGAAGGCCAGGCAGAGTAGAAGGCAAACATTTACCATTTAAATGTTCCACTATGTTCACCAACTAGTCACCAACCTTGTCTGGAAAAAAGATCTGATGAAACAATAAGAGTAAACCAAAACTGTTTACTTTTGCCGCCGTAAAAACAAAACAACGAGCTGAAAGATGCTAAAACTCTGTTCTTTCTTTTTGAATAGTTATGCTAGATAAAAGCTGTTTTGCTTCTTTTTTTTCATATATGAAGAGGAGCCTTGCAGCCATTTACAATACAGAATCCTTGGGAGGGGAAAAAAAAGAAGAGTTTCTTTTTTTCCTGAGGCTCCGGATTAGA
>CALSBV010012107.1:1491128-1556157 GCA_943590825.1 Bovichtus diacanthus
ACACACACACACACACACACACACACACACACACACACACACACACAAACATGCTAAGATACACACACATATCCAAATACTCTCACACACGTACACAAAAAACGCACACACGTCAGGGGCACTGTCAAGACTGTAAAGATTTTCCTTCAGACGTCTTCCCCCTGGCATGGAGAGAGACCCTGCCTGCACGCCAGCAGAGCCCCCCTCTCTTCTCCCCCCTTCTCTGTCCCTCCTCTCTATCCACTACTTCAAAAGCCCCATGACACCCAGCTTCAAGTTAAAGGAGAGAGGGATCCGAAGATAAAGACTACCTCTCATCCCCCACCCCTCGCATTCTGAGACACCCTCCCAACACTCAAACCCCAGGCTCCCTCTCTCTTCTCCCCACCTCCTGCTCTCCAGCTCTCCGTAATTGGGGGATCGATTAGTATTGTCCTTAACTATCCTTAACCTTGGCTCTGTGCGCTGGCTTTGGAGCAGGGCAGAACTGTGTTGGGAAATAAGGAGGGTGGAGGCGCAGCACTTGTGGATTGCAAGGATCAAGTGCCAGGTTAAAACCATGTGGGGAAGCGGTAGTGTTTATGACCAATTTGTATTCTCTATCATCTAATAGTATAGAAAATGTGACCACAAAATAACCTGCAATTGCCTGACAAACGGTGAGTTAACGGTTTAGTTCACACAAATTACAATAACACACTTTGTAGTTTTGTTTTTATTTGCCCGGAGATTTCTGCTGCCACCCCAATCCACTTGAGGTAAGAATTGAAATATTATAAAAAATGTAACAGCTACATTGCTTTCCAGAAACAGTGTCCCTGTCCCTCTAAATAATGCAAAGAACATACTGTCAAAGGCCTTCACGGAGAAATTTCTTTAGTACAAAGTAGTTGAAACTGTTCACATTAAGGCATTTTTATTTTTATTTTTTAATTACATTTTTGTATTCTGCAAGTAGCAAAAAGGACATTTTGTTCACTTCTACTGTATTGGGATGGTGGCTGAAATCTCAGCGATGGATATGTCAAAGCCTGGTCTAATAAAAATCAAATCTGAGAGTAGGTCATTAAGACTTGTGGTAAGTGAGAAAATATATTTTATTACTTTGAGTAAATTCAATTGATAAATTCCCCCCATATAAATAACAAGATATTATTTTTCAAATAGAAAACTCCTACGTACCTTTGCTATAACTGATACCTCACGAAAAAAGCCTGGAATAATGCATGTGTTGTTTATCTAAAACGTATATCATCAGACGTTGGCATCAAAGAAACGGATCACAAAAATGTGACCCTTCGTTAAGGAAGTAGGTTGTTTTTTTCTTCCATATTATGTGGGATAACTAAACCTGTAGAACAAAGATCCATTGTATGGTACCCTTTTCTTAACCAGGCTACACTTTTACTCTCAAACAGTTACTATATATCAGGGTCAATGTCATACCCTGCAGCTGTGAGACCACACAGCACTCCCCCCATTCCAAAAAATGACTATTCGTTAGCGAACCTCCAGGGTCATTAACTTTAGCGATGGTGTGTCGGGGGGACAGGATGGCCTGTGCAAGTCGTCAAATGAATTATGAGGCTTTTGACAATAGAGAAATGCCTGTCTATATCTTTAAAATCAGAAGGTCGCCCACTGCCCACCCCTGAGCCCTGCCCCTGCATCCCGGCGTAAGAGTCCCGTTGCCGGGGGGAATGAAAGGAGAGCTTGAGGAGGAACAGTGGCTCGTCTGTGCTTGGGTCGCACAGTCAGATTGGGGTCCCGGAACTGCGCACACAGTGTTTTGACCCCTGGGCTCTCCTCAACGACCTCCACCCCCTCCGCTTATGGACGTTAGGCCCGAGGGTCCCGATACACGCACGCTTTCTCGGCTGTGTGACGCAGTAGCAGAGGGCAGGGAGGGTGGGAGGGAAGCGTTAGATAGGAGGGAGGGAGAGTTGACCAAGGACATCAATCACTCTTTTACTGGGTACGACTCAATTCTGACATGAATGGTCAACACTGAAATGCCTCTGAAGGACCTTGCTGGGCCTTGTGCGTGCACAGTGACATTCACACACATATACTTTAAATGTTTACTACATGTATAATCACATTATACATATTTGTATATTTAAAAATCATCAACATTTCCTCTGCAATTAAGAAACGGCTGTCATCTCTGAGTTTTAAATGACAATAACCACCCGCCATCACTCTTTGCCTGTTTTGGCCCATCCTAAGGTGTTGGCTCACCTTTGCTCTGGTCAGCAGTGTTTGGGCCAAGGCCTCTGATCCCTCGCCTCCAGCCCCTCCACCTCTCACTGCGCCTGGTGACATTTCTGCCTGGCTCCCTCTCTCCTCTCTTCCCCTCCAGTGGCTCCCAGGAGAGCCTGATGGATTGGCCCTGTTTATGAAGCTGCTGCCACCACAGTGATCAATCAAACCTGGGTCACTGTGATCTGCTGCTGGGCGCCAGGTCTTCAGTCTATTTCGCACTATAGGCTTGAGGAACCACACATACCGTTTGTTAGTACTCACTACGTGCACATACATGGCCGCTAAGAGGTTGATGGAGAAAGAAAACACTATAAAGGAGTAGAAGAGGATACATTTTGTGAAGAAAATGTGTGTGCTTCCTTCACCTTAAATCGATGGGTCTTCAGCTTGTGAAGTACTTGACTCAACCAACTTCTATTGTCAGGGACAGGGACTTGGCAAGGACGGATGGCAGGAGGATCAACAGAAGAGTTGGTCTTAGAGATCTGAGCTAATTCCCACTCCACCATGGCACTCAGGCAAACTGATCCAAACACGCACACACGTTCCTGAGAAGTCTAATTAGCCAAAGACAATGAGCCTGTATGAGCTGGAAAGTCTTGCAAGAGCAGAAAGATGTGAGGAAGACGTGGAAAGTGACAGCCATCATAGGCCTTTATCCTGGGAGACATATTGACATGTCACGGTAGGAGAAGCACAGGTGTAATTAATTAAATTAGTGATGGATGAATTCCATTTAGCTGCTTCAATTTCTGGGTCCTGGTATTGTGCACGCTGGCTCACTGTCACGGCTTACTGGAACACCTGAATGTAACAGAGCCATCTGACATGCCATTAGTAACACCTGCCAAGTCAAAATGTCTGCTGTAAAAAAAGAAAAAAAGGGCTTTGGGCATTGGTTAATACATATTGGGATATCTCGTGACCTGTGACAGATCTAAGGTGGCATCACATCAAGATAACTGACTGAATGAGAATAAACTGTAGAAGCGGGTGTAGCTGTAACAAAAGTTACATTTGGCTCTTAAGGGGGCCTTTAACGCATGCATACGCACAGCTGCAGCTGATACAATTAATAATGGTAATTTTGATTAAAGTAAGCTAATGAGCAAGCATTGACAATAGTATTATTATTATCAATGTACGCTAACTGAACACCTAAATCATACTCAGTTGTATTAGCTGCAGCTGGGTCCACCCTGCTGGGACATGTGAAAGGCTCTGTATGAGGTGCATGCAGCATCATAAGTCAAGGGGCTGCAACCTCCACTACACAAGACGTCCACCTTCTCAGACACCGGAACTAATAGTGTATTTGTGGGTTCCTTATAAAATGCTATGGCCACATTTTCCAAGTGTAACACAAGGAAGTTGCCCTCAAATGACCCAAGAACCTGATAAATACGAGAGACCTCAGATCAGTTCATGCCATGGCTGCTAACAAACAGTGGACTTTATCCCTGGCTTTAATTAGTTACACATTGATGAGGCTTTTTCCATTGGCTCACATCATGGATTTTACCTGTAGACCACATGAAAGCAAAATACCTGATAAACATGACATGGACATACTAAACTAGAGATCAGTTTGTGACGCAGACAAAGACCTAACACATCAGTGACATCTTACAGAAAACATTACAACCACAATTAGACTAAATGTTGGGTCAGTTTAGTCTACTCTATGCATGTCCTAATGTCTTCAGCCACCAACAGTGATAAAGAACACTAATGCCACCTACTGGTGCACGAACAAAATACAATCTACTCTCCAAGTCTGGTGGCTGAGGACATACCACATCCTCATCTCAAATTCAGGCTTAGACTTTTTATTCTTTTTATTAAATCATGTCTCTTATTTCTTAACTCTCTCCATTGGAAACAATCTCATAAATTAAAAAAAAAAAAAAAATCAAAATCAATAAACTACTTTCCCGAAAAGAGGTCAACCACAAGTATGTAAAATAAATAAAATAAAAAAAACGCAATTGTGTGTATGTTCTTCTGATATTTATTAGAAAGAAACTAAAAAGTTGTAGATAAATATGTACAAAACTGCATTGCTGCAACAAGATTGAAGGGAAAGAAAATGATCCCATTTCTATGGTGTGATCTAGAAGTCCATTATTTCACCAGCATCTCATTGGCAAAGTTGGCGATTTCTTCTTAGCATGATGGTAACTCCCCATCAGCGCTTCCTCTTGACATCAAACTTGTAGATAGCTGCAGCGCAGGGTGTCTCCTTTTTTACCTTCACTTTCTTGTTCTTATCCTGGTGCACAGAGTAAAAAAAAAAATGTAAAAAAACATGTTGATAGCCATTTGCAAATCAAACCCAAAATTCTTGTTGTGATTAAGAACGTCTTCTCACCTGTAGGTCCTTGCGGGTCTGAATCTTCTGGCCGATTACAAACATTTTCTTTTCCCTGTCAATCCTCTGGGACAGGATCTTATACTGGTGATTCCTCTGCTTGGCCAACTTCTACAGTTAGAGCGAGGAAAAAAGAAAAAACATCAGGAACCATCAGTGGGTTGAAATGCAGCTTGAACGTTTAAGTCACCACCATACAAAGGAAAGGACTTATTCCTCCATGTAGACCTTTCAGTTCAGATATACAGTATGGCAGTACAGATAACAGGGGCTGAGGAGGGTCACACACCAAATGAGGCTGATCTCCATGCATCAGAAACGCATACCTTCATACTGTGAGCATCTACAGCTCCTTGGACACTCTTAGTCTCCAAAGTCTTCAAAGTTGGTCTGTTGAACACTCTGTCCACCAGTTCTGGAGCCGTGTTGAGGTGGTTTGCCAGGTCGAATGACTGCACTGTGGAGACACAGTAACACTTTCTTTAAAACTTTTTTTTCCTCCACTTTATTACCCAATAACTGTTCAAGCCAACAAGGCCATGGATGTCTCTTCACGTCATAATTAGCTACTGTTACATTTACCTTCTGACTTGGAATTCACAAAGAATGTGTGCTTGTTTTTTTGCTTGCCATCTGCATCCAGAATATGGAGCTCACCCTTCATCCTCTCAATTTTCTGGAAGCAAATGATAAACACAAAGATGTACAGGCAGCAACAACAAGAAGCCCTATTTGGATGGAGGATTCATTTTTTTTTACAGTAGAAGGTTAGGTAATGGCCTGGAACACATCTGTTATTTTCATTTCCAGCGCATAGTCCAAGTCCATTTTAATTGTGTTCCTTTATTCCAAATGTAAATTAAGTCAGTCAGGCACAATATAACACAACAATTTGCCTTACCTTAGCCTCTGCAACCCTTTTCATCTCCACATATTTGATATCCTGCGTCCTCATCACTTTCTTCTGCTCCTCCGTCACCTCCACCTCCTCGCCGGCTTTCTTCGGTATATGAACACCATCCTGTCAACAGGCCACGAAATAAGCCACACATAATTAAAAAGGCAGAGACCAGATGAGGGTATTTACATAGGGTGACTTGCTTTCTCGATCTTGTTGCTCTGATGATGACACTTTTCTTACCTGCAGCTGAGAGTTGATCATTTTGTGGTAAAACTCATCTGGGTTCTTATCCAGAGCTTTCTTTCGCAGAGCAGCAAGAGTGTTTTGTTTCTTGTGGTAATCACTATTAAAGAAAATAAATAAAGTAAGCAGTTACAAGACTTATTCATCAACCATGTTTGACATTAAAAATACTCAGCAAAACATGTCTCTTTAACGTCATTCAACTCACTCTGCACGGAGTTTGTAGTCTTTCTTCTTCTCCAGCAATCCCAGATGTTTCCTGAAACCAGGCTGGTGTAACAAGAGGACACAGTTTAAGACGAGTTATACACATGCTGTATTAACATGCGTTACATAGCATCATATTTGTTAGGTTGGTGTAGACGTGTAGTCTTCTCAGAAGTGCCACTGTACAGGGGTATTTCACAACAGAGCAGCAAAGCTAGGAGGCTAACAAGCTAACTAGCAAAACACTAAAATGCTCACCTGAGATCTTTCATGGTGGTTTCTTTGTCGGGATTTCAACGCTTTCCTGAACGAAGACATTATGAAAAATGTCCTGGAGGCGTAATAAAGAAAAACTAGTTTGGTCAAAGCAGAGGTAAGTCGTTCTTCCTAAGCTGTGCAGACTGAAACCTCTCTGTTGCTTCTGGTCTCGCGCTTCCTCTCCCTGGCAGCTGCACACGTGGGTTCCTGCCTGCTGACCGTGTGGACCTTCACTTCTGTGCCGCAGATTCGCAACTCAACTTCGAATTAAACCATGAGGGAAAATTTACTAACATAAAAAAAAATAATAATAATAATTTAATTATTTTTTGTCATAAAGACATGAAGTGAAAACAAAATCAGGTATTTTATCGATGTAATAAAGTGGCGTAAATGTCATGCTACATGTTGTAGAAGCGCGTAACAAACAGTAGGTGGTGCTGTTGCTCACATTACAACATGTTACGTGACGGCGAGCGCTCGGATGCACATTTCTGCTGTCTGGGCCTTTGATTGTGGAGTCATAGTAGAAGTCTGATGCAGCTATATGCATTAGCTCAAGTATTAAACTGTTTGTAGTTTACTTGAGTGTTTCCATTTGATGCTGCGTTATACACACACTACACACTTCAGAGGGAAAACCTGCACTTTTTTTAACTTTACGCTACATTGACAGCATGACTGCTGTAGTTACTATTTACTTTATACAAACAAAAAATATGGCCAGTTTATAAGATAAAAATGATTCTTATAGATTTAACTACTCCGCGGCAGGCTATGTAAAGTAGTTTAAATGTGTTCCATTTTTTTTTTACCAGCTACAACATTAAAATGCATCTCACAGGTATATGCATATGTACACGTTACTATTTCTATATGTAAGTGTATATCATTCACAAGGGCCGTTCTGCATCATAATGATATTTAAAGTTCATTTTTGCTGATGATACTTCTTGTTCAGTAAGGTTTTCAATGCAGGACCTTACTTGAGTATTTTTTATATTGTTCATGCTACTTTAACTTAAGTTAAGGATCTGAGTTCTTTTTCCATTGTTAGTAGTATGTGGATAAATCATTTGAAAATAACTACAAGGGCATTACGGATAGCGCAGACCTCCGCCAAGGCCGTTTCATTGAATGGAAATATGCATGTATCAGCCCCGTGTTTCGGATCTACTCCAGAATTTAATGGGTTCTTCCTTAGCCCATGCCCACACCCTTCCATGTGTCATGAAAATCAGGCCAGCAGTTTACCTGTAATCCTGCTGACAAACAAACAAACCAAACCGAAAATATAACCTCCTTGGCGGAGGTAATACAATAACATTTGAACAACTTCACCCAATTTCCTTTAATAATGTTCTTTTTATCTAATGACCACATGTCGTTTGAGTAAAAATCCCTGTATTGTTTATTTTGGCTTTAAATATCCAAGACCACAAAAGTTGAATTATGGGGTTTAATTGCAAAGGGAAATAGGTTTAATTATATTCATCCAAGGAGAAGACCAATGCAATTGGTATCTGTCATTAACAAGTTGTATACACGCCAGGCTTGGCACAGGATACGCATAGAACAAGTGAAGGTCATCACAGTGCAGCTGACTTAATATGTTTTGGCTGCACTTTTGATGCACCAAATTATTTTGGTCATTCTAATGAGAGCCTGCATTTGCCAGGGCGCATAGTTAACACAAATTGGTAACAAGTTTATGTTTTTCCAACATGAACATTTATTGCATGTTTCCGTTGGGGTTCCAGACCCCTGTTTTGATTTATGGCCAGACCAATAGACCTAAAAGAGATTTCATAGAAACTCTGTGATATTCCTAAAAAACATTCTCGCACACTTTTCTCTCTCCACAATTTGACAGGAAAAAAGTGCTGCATGAACTTTGACGGCGAACGGGGTCATCGTTTTACTCTGGGGAAAAAGGCTATCCATTTCCTGACATGATATTTTGGGTAGTGGGTAGACAAAGACAAAGCTGCAATGGCACCAGTCCCCTAATCTCCCCCAGACTCCCAACTCTTTGTGGATGTGAGAAGAAGCCTTGAGGACAGAGACTGATATTCCACTAAACAGCCATTTCCCCCAATGGCAGCTCACTATCCTCTCACCAACCGCAAGGAATTTGTTTTATATATGTGAGATTTGCCGGCATGCAGAATGTTTTTGCGGTTGATTAGACCTATGAATGGGATCAGTGTTTCCACATTATGTCACAGGCTTGTTTATCAGTCTGATGGCTAATGACCCCGATTCCTGTGAAGGTTTCAGCCCAAGGCCCGACTGATCCACTCACCCACTAACGTGTTTAACTAGGCGAACGCAGACGTCAGCCAGGATTTACGGGTTAAAATGTCTGCGTTCTGACTTACTTGGCTCCATGCTGTTTAATTCATGGGAGTATTTATCATTACAAGTGAATTGCCTGGTGAGCCACGACAGGGGTAAATACTGCTTTGGAAATCAGAGGCTTGTAACTAGCTGACGCAAGAGCGGAAGGACAAGAGGTTGAGGGTTTGTTCAGGGTCAGCAATGGAGGAATGCCCTTGTGGGGCAGATGCAGATCCGTTTGGTTCTCTAATATGACCCTGTAAAAATAACATTGCTGACATATTGTAAGACTGCTGCACTTGGGCTGAGCTCAGGGCTTTGGTATGTCTCCCCTGACCATGGTTGGTCCTCATCTGCAGCGAGCCGCCAGGCCAGCCCAGTTGAAAAATGCATGAGCCAGAAGTTCCCTTCCTCCTGTGATTATTAAGTTAAATCTCTTAAAATGAACCCAAGGTAGCAAAACAACATCTGACAGATTCAGAAGTCAGCCTGTTAAATAAGTCGTTGTTGGCAGTGGAGGAATGTACTTGAGGTAGTACTACTTTAATCATTTCCATTTTCTGCTACTTTATACTTAGTACTCAACTACATTTCAGAGAGAAATATTTGACTTTTTATTCCACTACATGTATTTGACAGCTAGAGTTACTTATTACTTTTTAGACTAAGAGTTTAAATTAATGAACATATAAGCTTGTAATACAATGCATTTTCCAAAAAGAAAAGTCATAAAAAAAAGAAAATCAAAATTTGTGTAGCAGATTTAGTTTTTTGAGACTCCCTTTGGGAGCCACTGCACTAAAATGAACTGCATAAAGTAGTTAAAACTAGCTCCACCTCGACCAACAATTAAGTCCTAATTTCATATTGATGCATCAGTATTAACAATGTAATATATAATAATGTAACATTTACAAGGGCCTTTTTTCTGCAGAGTACTTTTACTTTTGATACTTGCTGGTACTTCCAGTTTTAAGTTTTAAAATGGAGGACCTTTTCTTGTACCTTTACTTGAAGTATTTTTTACATTGCTTTATGCTACTTTTCCTTCAGTAAAGGATCTGAATACTTCTTTTACCACTGGTTATTGGACATTCCTTCCTTACCTCCAAGTATTCCCCTCTACTTCTCGATGCCCGAGCCATATAGTAGGTGCACTTCTGGGTGGGATTCTCCCCATAACCACAAACTCTTGTAAAACAAAAATTGTCTACAATTAAGTGCCAATACGGTGCTTATTTTCTCTGCTTGAGTTTTGAAGCATATATTGTAGCACGACTTGTTTTATACTTCAGTCCAGACAATCACAGCAGTGAAGTGGCGGGAAGTGGATGGGTTTCAGATGAGGCAAAGCATATTTCAAGTGTTCTGTAAGAAAGCTATTATCGCCAATACCATCAAAAGGCTCTTTCAGTTGATGGCATTTTGATAGCCAGCACATGATGTCCCTCTGCGTTGTCTTCATATGCTAAAGCTGCAAACACTTAATTTCCATATGCCATCTCGAATGTGAGGATAACAGACAAACGTTGCACAAGACATACCTACTTATTACTTAAGTGTGACTTTTAACATGTTTAATTGCCTCATTAGTCTGCTGCTCAGGACCATGATGCTCATTACAGTTAATTCCACTCAGGTGTTCCAAACCACACATCCAAGAAAAGGGTTGAAGGTTCACAATTTAATAAGAGTTTCATTCAGCAGCATGACAGTCACCTGAGATGCTGTCGTCACCGTTCACACACAGCTTCAAAAGGTACAAATTACGCTTTAAATTGAATCGCGTAGATAATTTAAATTAAGTTAAGTTTGACAGGGAAAAACAATCATTCGCTGTTTTCATTTTAAAAGTTTTTTTCCCTTTCTTTCAAGTGTTCTCTTCAGTGTCAATATTTACACTTTAAACTGATTACTTAGTCAGTTAACCCCTATTAACCTTTTGACTTGTTTTTCAAAACTAAAACGGAGAGAGGTAAAAGAAGTACCCTCAACTTGTTTACGTAGAAAGAAAGCGTGAGGGAGTCATCAGGCCATTTGTCCCATGATGAATATATCCTCTAATTAGTTGCACGCAGTCTGACAGGCCCACGCCTCAGAGGGTAAAATTAGAATTTTATAATTAAGGGGTTGTAGGGAATACAGGGGTCATGGCACTTTTTTAGATTTGTCACAGGACCATGAACGATATGTTTGGACGGTTGTGTTTAAAGCTTCTCTGTGTTTAATGAAATATTTCATGTCACGTCTAACAGTTGTTAAACGATATTATTCTTCAAGAGTTAAAAGGTGCAATCCAACGATTGCTTAAACAACGTGCACTGAATGTTGTTTTTGTTCGTTCGTTCCAGGCCTTATGCTAAGCTAAGCTAACAGTCCACTGGCTTAAGCGACATATTTGTCAGTTGTGTCGACCTGCGTATTTTCCAAAATGTTGAACTATTGCTTTAAATGTCCAATTGGCTCCCAGTGTTCCCATAACTCGGTGGTAACCAAATTGGTGGGCCCATCTGGAGTTATTAAAAGGGAGGGGGGGATAGATGTACATTATGAATGGTTCTGCATTGTCCATGGGGGGGGGGGGCTTAAAATATTTTTATCTCCAAAGAAAAGGTTTGGGAAACATTGCCATTACTACTGAATAGCTGTGTTTGGTCATTTAAAAAAAAAAAAAAATGTTGTTCAGTGTGGGTTTCAGTAGAGTTTTAAGAAACCAGTTTGATTTTTTTTTTTTTTTTTTTTTGCAAGCTTTGTTTCTTTTATTGTTTAAACTTACACTTTTGTCTTAAAGTGTGTGCCATTTTTATCATTCCTTTCTGCAGCGGCCCACTTTTCACCTTGCCTTCGTCTCTGGCTGTTCTGAATAAACACTTTTGGACAACACATCGTAGGAGTTGATGTGTTTTGAGCATAAACCCACCTTAAGTGTATGTAGGACGATAGTCCAATTGGTTTATCACAATTATTTGTGAAACTTTTTTTATTTTTTTATTATTTCCCTGGAATAAGACGACGCAGAATATTTCCTCTGGGTGACTGCAGTCCTGGTACAAACTCTCGTTCTGTTTGAGTTACAGCATATAAGGCTGAAAACACTAACCACAGAAAGTTGTGCCTGATATACTGAATACAACCACTCTGAATCCTTAATGTCATGAGAAGCAGGAGAACAATGTTGCCTGTCTTCCAAAAGAAAGCGTGTTTATTGTCTATTTATTTTAGCAACCCCAACCATTTTCTGCCTCCTTCAGATTACAGTCGACTGAGCTGCATTTTGATGTTGGATGCAACGCTTTAGTTCAATACAGGCCTGTTACAAAAGTTTTAAATAATAAATGTAATTTATTTAAAGTAATTGAAATTCTGTCTCAAGTTGTTTCTGAAGGCTGTCTGTCTTTTCTCTCTCAGCCTTAAGCTCAGTTTTATATCTCAGAATGATCTTGTATAAATCTTTCAGCCTCTCAAGTTCTTGCTGAAGAGATTTATTTTTTATCTTTTTCAACCCGGATTTCTTGACCTGAATGGTTATGTAAGTCAATTTGAGCTCCCTCACCTCGCCCTGCAGCCCGGTGCGGTTTTTCTCCTGCTCTCTGCTGGTTTTCTCTTGATGGAGCTTATTTTTCTCCACTTGTTTCTGGAGAGACTCTGTTTGGATCTTCTGTCTCTCCAGCTCAGCTCCCCTTTCTCCTCATGATGGTGGCTGATAGTTTCAGCACATAGCATCAAGAGCTTCAGCTCCTCCACCTTCCTTTTTATATATATAAAAAAAGCCTCCTTCTCTTCTTTGAGATGGCTGAGTTTAGTCCGGAGACCCTGACTGATCAGCTCCTGACCATAATCCTGGTTGATTATGGTCTGTTTATGCAGTATTTCTTTCAGGTTATTAAACCCGTTTGAAAGATTTCCCTTTCTCAGAGAGGTTTTTCTTGAGGTTCTGGATCAGTTGAACCACTGCGTCTTTGACTTTCACCTGCTCAAGTTCTTGCTGAAAAGCTTAGCTAATCATTTTCAACCTTGATCCCTGCTGAGAACTTTTCTTGTTTGACTTTGTGAGCTCACTTTGAGTTCCCTCACTTTGTCCTGCAGGGTGTGGTTTGTCTCCTGAAGGATCAACTGTTTCTCCCGTTCCTCCAGCTCCTCCTGACCGCCGCTGAGCGTTTCTGTCATAGAACGATGCAGGACCCAAATGCAGCACACAAGATATCCAGGATAGTTGGTAACAACGTTTATTATCAGCCCAGAGCAGGTTACAGCTGATCACACAGGTCCACGGAGGGATGACAATAATCACGGAGACAAACCAACTAGGAGAAAGCAGAAGGGTAGTCGAGGCCGGGCAGAGGGTCAGGAAACAGGCAAGGCAGACAGGTCCGAGGCAGGCGAGGTCGGGAAACGTCAGGAGACAGGTGAGATCAGGAAACAGGCAAAGCAGGCGGGTCGGGGACAGGCAGGGTCGGTACCGGGAGATCTGTGCAGGTAGAAACGCTGGAGAGACTTGCATGACACAAAGTACAATCTGTCAAAGTAGTCCAGTCAGGAGGAGGTTTAAATAAGTGCTTGAGTGGGAATTGGCTGCAGCTTGAGCCCAAGGTGAGGTGACGAGGTGGAAGTGGCCGGCAGGTGAGGTGAGGAAGAGCAGAACTGTGACAGTTTCAGCACTGTGCATCTCAGCCTTCAGCTCCTCCACCTGCTTTACAAGAGCCTCCTTCTCCTGCTCTCCGGTCTCGTCCTCTTCTTCTTTGAGCTGGTTGAGTTCAGCTCGGAGGGCCTGACTGATCTCCTCCTCCAAAAACAACTCATCTTTTTTTACAAGCGTCTTTCTGTAGGGTCTGAATCTCTGCCTCCAGGTCCTCTGACACCTCTTCAGCTTGTGACTGAATCTCTGTTTGTGAAGGCTGTCGGCCTTTTACTCTTTCAGCTTTGAGCTCCGTTTCATAGGTCAGGTTGATCTCATGTGAAACTTTCAGCTGTTCCTGTTCTCGCTGAAGAGCTTCAATTCTATCTTTTTCAACCTGGAGCTCTGCGGAGAACTTCTCCGGGCTGATTATGTGAGCCACTTTGAGGCCCTCAAAGTCTTTTTGAAGCTTCTTCTTCGTCTAACCTCAGTGGCAATCTTTCATGGTCTTTTGGTCGCTGACCCTCTCCAGCCTCTCCAGTTCATTCTGTATGTCCTTTTCTTTGTTAACATTGAACATTTCTTTTCGGCTCTTCTGACAAGCCATCAGCTCTTTAGTCCACTCCAGTTCTTTGCTGAGCTGCAGCCTTGTGAGTATTGTCCCAGCAGGTTTTGGCACGCTTGTGCCTCAACAAATCATTCAGCTGCCTCACTTGGTCCTTCAGGTGGCAGGGGTCCTGGGGTCTCCTGCGCTACTTCACTACATTTATCTGATAACTTAAGTTATTAGCTGCACCTTTACCAGCTGCAACAATAAAGTGATGAACATATTAATGCATCAAATACTATATTCCAATAATATAATATAAATTATTCTGAAATGGGCCATTCTGCATAGTGAATATTTTCACTTTTGGTACTTTTTAGTATGTTTTTGATGTCAATACCTAAAGTATTTTTCCTTAAGTAAAATATTGATTGCAGGACCTTTGTCCTTGTTACCTGTATTTCTACACTGTTGCTCAGCAAGTAGTGTACAGTGTATTTATTAGATTTGTTTTGCTGCTGCTGGAAATAAATATAATAAAGTGAGACTGAGAAAAAGAACAGTAAAGTTTCAGGCCAGAAAACCAAAACGTTGAGTAGGGATGAAGGGAACAGCAGAGTCGAGTGATATTTCTCTGTGGGTTGTCTATGAGCAACCTGTTCAACATGATCATTGTTAATATAAAAATATTGATTAGTGAAGCATATATTGATCTTATAGTATACAGAGATGGGGGAGCAGGTGGGATTTAGAATGAAGGACTGAATAGTGCCCTTGAGCTTAAGCCCAACTGCAACCAACAAAAGATCAGACTGATTGTACGAGACAGTTTCCAGGTGTGACTGTGTATCTGTGTAAACGTCAGGGCGTTCCTGAGTAAGAGAGCATTGTTTAGTGAAAAGGTGGCGGTGCTTCTGCCAACAGCACTGTGGGCACACACTGATTAACAGTAATGACTCAAATGATAAGATGTCAGAATCCTTCCATGTAGGGAAATAAAACCCGGCAACCAGCTGCATTCAGGATAAGCATCACTCCTGCTTGTTGAGTCATGACAACAATGACACATCAGGACAGGAGAAAGGACCGACACTGTAAAATGGGGAAGCGGGTTGGTCTTTGCCCTGTTTCAGAGCATATAAAGGATAGTCAACAAAGGTCACTTAAAAGCACGGTAGGCCCACATACAGAATGAAGAGACATGACTTTATTTTATACTGAGACTGTTCAATTTCACCAGTTTAACGCTCAAATATTAAAATATTTCATGAAATATTTTTTGATATCCAAGCTTTTTTCATGAAAATATTTCATGAAATATTTTTTACATCCAAGCTTTTTTCATGAAAATTAAGTTTTTTTTTTTTTTTTTAATTTAAAGCTTTTTCCATGAAAATTAAGTGCACCACCAGAAAGACTGGTTTAGACCGGACATTCAAACTCTCAATTACAACCCTGGAGTCATTGTAAAAAATATATACAGTATATTAAAAAAAAAAAAAATCAAGTGACAACAACTTGGCAAAGGAAAACTAACCTATTAATATTACAACATATGTAACCCTAACCCTGTCCTTCATTTGTGGTGATCCTTTAATTTAGTCTGATTCTGATCCTTATTTGACCTAACTCAGACCCAGAATGTCCCCTATACACCTATACAACCTATTTCTAATTCTAAAGCTAATCCCTGAAGATTTCTTTAGACATTTTACTGACATTCAGTGGTCACTTGATAGTAAAGATTCAGACTATCCAAGGAAAGTGTGATCCAAACCCATTGTTGTGAGTGAATAATAGTTCACCCGCCTAATCCCGCAGGTGAAACTAAAGGATGCATTAATTGTAATGCATAGAAAAATGTATAAAAAAAAAAAAACGGCACTGTAAAGGAATGACTTAAAAAGATGGCATATTTTGAAATCTATTCTGTTCGGAAATGCAATGTATCTCCAAACACAAGTGTTTATATCACTACACATGTAAAAACGTTTATTTTCTTGCAGTTGTGTTTGATTTACTGATTGGCTGGTTGATTGACAACATTCATTGAAACTTAAAAGTAGCGGTCAACACTCCCTAATTCCGAAATCTCATTACATTTTTAAAAAAAAAAGCCTTAACACTAATAGGCTACTTACCAATGAAACATCATTCTATTAGAATAGAGTGCAAATAAAAAAAAGTGCACCCATCACACCCTCCACTGCCTGGATTTCTCTCTGGTCTCGTATGAAGTCGCAGGAGGGAGGGAGGAAAGGTTTTTTTTTTTTTTTGGGGGGGGGCGGGGTCTTGTGACTCACCAGCAACTTCCTCAGTAGTAGGACAAATGTAACCGGCAAGCTGCATCACTCTTCGCCGCAGAGATTTGACTACTGTCAGAAGAGACACAAAAAAGTTTTTCGGCTGACGAGCAACGCGGAGTAGCGAGCTGCACACTCATCCCATACCTGGTCTGCGCGAGACAGGGAGGCGGGTTCACGTTACCTCCAGACTTCAGACATTACTCCTGGTAGGACTTTCTTTTTTCTTCTTTTTTTAAACTTTTACTTATACCTATCTAGATTTAATTATTTTTTTTAAATGTTCCGTTTGTAGTATCCACCTCTTCGGCACACAAACGATTTATTTAACGTCAAATATTCGGAAATGACTTAGAAAAGTTTTTTTTTTTATGTGATGGGGAAATTAACTAGACTACCCCCGAGTGTCATTGAAAGCATCATAATGATTGTGGCTGAGGTTTTCCAATGAAAACGAATGACAATAGCATAACTATGTGAATCTATAATTAATCGAAATAACAGTCTTTCATAAAATGATTCTATATTTATTACATTATTATAATTGGCAGTGTGGTTAGTTGCACAGTAATTATGATCCATATATATTTAATTTAACAAAGGATCATGTTTACTGTATATTTTCTTAGTTTGAGAGTTTCAGCTGTTGAGTGAAAAAATCTGTGAGTGTTAAGATTAAAGCAGGCGTGGACTTGACAGTATGACGAGCCGTGATACTTCACACCTTAGTCAAACACGCCGCCTGGGGAGAAGCCTGCAAAGTAAAAGCCTGACATAAGAGGAACCACTTCCTGTGAGAGGGTCTGGACTTTTTCTGTCTGCCTGTGTGTTTTTCTGCCTCCCTAGTTTTTCCGCTCCCCCCCCACTCCTCCTTTTCTCTGTCACCCTAAACACAATCTCACACCTGCACTCATGTCCCTCAGCAATATAATGCACGAACACACAAATAAGGCAAAAAAAACAAACAACAACAAATAAACAACATCCAGTCCGTGGAGAAAGAGACTGTATTGGACCGTGTGACCCATTGAATGGTGTGGAGGAAGGATTAAGGAGCTGTTGTGTCACAGAAGCGCCCAGCTGAGCGGTGTGTGAAGGCCTCAGAGAGCAAAGTCCCTCAAGGCTAAACTTGTCTCTTTTCGGTAGCAGGAAGTGGGATATGGCAGTGTCCATCGGAAGAAGGGTGTGTCTGTGCTGCTGCTTGTAGTTTTTGTTTTGCACATAAATAATCACATAACAGTGCATAGTAGTAGTGTCATCCTCATGGCGACTGTTTGTTGTTCCACCTGTTGCGTCATCTGGGCGCCGTGGGCACGGTGGGAAAGTAAAGGGTTGTGGCTTGCCAAAAGAGAACATTTGAATCAAGATCTGACATGTTTTCTTATGAATGTATCACCTTTTTTAAGGGTATTCTACAATACATTTTGGGAGGGTTAAAGAATAGGATTGATGAAAGACGTTGCTCTTTAGTCTACAGTTCACTAAAAGACTCATGTTTTGTCATGTTTTACAATTTGATGTTATGATACCTGACTTGGCACTTGTTTGAAACAGAAAGTAATTATTTTGCTTTTTTAGGGTTTCATTTGACTTCCCAGTTCATTCTTAAGCATATGACAATGATTTTCTCCACCTCAATACTTTACCATTCAAGGTCTGAGAAACTGAAGAAACTTTTAATCCTAGAATTTTGAGCTAACATGTATCATTTATTTGGAGTCATGTTTCTGACCACGCAGAAAATGGAAGTCCAATATTGTCACTCCTTTTAGCTTGATTTCGGTCTCTACCAACTCATGAGGGAAATATCTGGCTCCTTAGCTCCTAAATGCTCCAGTGCAATAACCATCTAGTGGCTAACTGTCCATATTCGATGCTCGGCAAGTAGTGTACATTGGAATTATCAGAGCTTTTTTGCTGCAGCTGGTTGACAAGAGCAGTGAGACTGAATTAAAAAAAAAAAGTAAAGTTGCAGGACAAAAAAAAACAAAATGGTGTATTGAAAGATGCTAAAATTCTCAGTAGAGATGAGGGGAATAGCAGAGTTGGGTAATAGTTTTTTTTTTTTTGTCAATATGAGCAAATCAATCAACACTCCATGTAGTCATTTGATGCATTGTTAATCCAAAAGAATTCATTAGTGAAGCTTGAATTGATATTTAACATGCAAAGATTCAGGCAGGTCTGGTTTTGGATGAAGGAAAAGAGGGAATATTTTCTGATACAAAAACTGCGCGGCTTCTTTAAACTGTATTCCATAGCAATTGCTACAATTATAGCTTGAATCATGTAGATCTCTTTTCTGTCCGTTACTACAGAACTTACACCTTGGAGGTATTTGGTCTCTTTGGCATCACCAATGACAGGTTATTTTTACACAAACTGTTTGTCACAGTAACAAGCAGAAATAATCCCCGAGCAGCCAAAAGCCAGTCATTCTGTCCCATTTAGCGTCTGGGAAGTTTGCCTCGACAGAGCCCACGGGGCTGTATAATGTTTTTGTTTGCTTTCTTCCTCTTCCTCTCTCCTTCTCTGCTTCATTGACCATGGTCACATTCTTCGGAGGTCTCAGTGTTTTCTAAAGGTTAGCCCCGCGTGGTGGTTGGACCCCGGCCAGCTCTCAACTGCAGTGGGAGTGCAGCTAAATGACTCGGACTGGCTGTGGCTGGTTTTATGGGTTGGCATCGTTTGAAACCAGGCCAACGATAATGATGGAGAATCGGTGGTTGCAGGTGGTTAGGGAGCAGAATTTAGATTTGTGTTGAAGCAGCTCTCTTTTGACGTTCCGCAGCCGTCTGTCCCTCCATGGTGTTTCAAAGGACACAGTTAGTATTGTTTCCGTGACTTTCTGTCACATTCTGGGTACGGCGACGTTCAAATCGGCACGTCTTCATGCTGAGTTCCAAACTGCGGGTCATATCCGTAGTTTTTTTTTTTACTTCAGACTACAATGCTTCTTCTGCATGTTTCACACTCATTTCCTCAAGGCGCGTTTGTCTCTCTAATCATCACTCTAATCATTTTTGATAAAAAATGTTGACAGTCTGAACATTCCGGCACAGTTATTCAGGTGCATACTTTGTTTTCAACCTCTTATTCATGTGGTTCAAACAATGCAACCCAATTCCGCTTTTAACTCTTCAGCCTAATTAAAAAAAAAAAAAATCACATCTGTGCTACATGTGAAACAAAAAAAAAAAGGGAGATTAGAACCCTTTCTGATTTTGGTGTGAACAGAACCTGTCTAGCGTACAACTCTCTTGCACTTCAATGAACTGTTCAATTCAAATGTTCATTTCAGTGTGTGTGTGTGTGTGTCTGTGTCTGTCTGTGTCTGTGTCTTTCCTCTCGGTGGTCAGCGCCCTCTTCAATACTTCAATAGGCTTTGGGGGCACGTGGCTGGCAGCAGCAGTGTCTGAATTCCCTGAAATGGAGGAAGTGACCTCAGGTTTCCTGTGTGGGGATGGCCAGGTGCTGTGGTGTTATTGTGAGGGGCACACGACTTCCTCCATGGATGCTTTGTTGGTAAATGTCTGAAACTTGATCCTTTTGAGACAGGGCCCCTGTGGGAGGTAATATGCCCCCCCCCCCTCACAATCCAGTCATCCTGCCTCGCTTTCCTTCAGTCTCCTCTTTCTCACTCTCTGTGCACTCTCTGCCACAGCGTTCTCTCCATGTGTGATTGTATGTAAAGTGAACAAACTTTCTATAGGCATCTATGGAGTGTAAAAGGTGACTGACTCTGTGCTAATGGGGTAATTACATTCCTTTAAGGATACAATTACAGGTCTATATACCTGGCACTTACCTGCGACTCTCAAAGGAAGTCCTGTTTTCAAAGGAAATACCAAATTGTAAGCACATAAATGCAGATGCCTCATAAATACACACTCACTAGCTTAATACAATCTAATTGTATGTTGTGAGAGAATGGGGTTATGCTTTCCCGCTCCACCTTTCACTCGGTCTACTTCATTTTGCCTCATCTGTCCGTTTTATATTTATTACATAATAAATCGCTCTACCTTTTTTTATCAGTATTTCCTTTGCTCTGTCTCACATGAAACAGGTGTTGTTTGGTTGCCGGAGTCCTGTTGATTCACTGCCGCATCATCACATTTAGATAAGTTATGAACTTGTAGTGAAGAAACGTGTGAGTCAGGCGTGACTGTTTCCCTACACCCTCGCCTAAAGGGAGGAGGGTAGGGTCATGCGCCAACAGAAGTGTACGGCACACAGATTCATAGAATGTGATGAAAGGAAGGCTATGATGCAAAATGTGCGGCGGTTACCAACTCCTCCATCGTGTGCCTAACATGACTCATTTTGTTCTTGGGAACTGTATCCCAGACAAACCTGTCCTTATGGGACTCCCCCACCGATTCTTTTGGTTGAAAGATTCATTGTCAAAACGCGTGCAAATCCACCTAGAATTGCTTAATGTTACTGCTTGCCCAATTTGTTAACACCCATAAAAGAGGACGTCCTGGGAAAACGGCACATTCATACACAGGGAACGAATGTCGCAAAAGTCCATAAATAAGCATGACGGCTGGTAATATTTTGTCAGCAAACTGGCCTCCAAAACCGACTAAGCACGTCACATCAAGCAGCAGGGAGAAGGGGGGATTCAGAGGGAAGCACACATTTGAAGTCTGCGGACAAATTGCAGTGGTTTTTATACAACTGGTGATGTGTATTATGAAATGAATTCATACAACTAATGGGTATGTTGGGCCGTGGCTAATGGTTAAATCACAGGATAACCTATGGTTAATGGAGGCACTTGAGCAGAAGAATGTTCGGCGAGGAGAATTTCTCCAGTATGCGAGTTAATAAGATGTTATTTTCGCCCTGATAGATCATTGCTAAGAGAGATGACAAAGTAAAGAGCCAAGGCTTTCACTTCATACTGTAACACTACATCTTTATATCTGGGATATGAGAGGGATCTTCTTCTGGGTAATATTGTTATTGAGGGACTCGCTGGTCCACTGACCTACAATTATCATAGCTTCTGTCAGAAGTGGATTACTATTCAATTGCTGTTTGCTTTATGTACTCATTGTAGACTCCAGTAAAGCATTTTATAACAAATATTTGAGGCTGACTGACACCCCTACCCACCAACATAAATAAGCTATAGTATGAGTAAGTCGACAATAATTTAACACCAGCCATCTGCCAACATAGAAAGGACGGATTGGTTTTATTTCTATGGGAGCAGCAATGTCGTCATCCTTCCCATTAGATGTTCTTGTACGCCGGCTTTATTGGGCAATAATTTGAGACCATGTGGCATGCAGTCTTTAACCACACAGTGATACACAGCAGGCCTTAAACAAGGCAACAATGCCTGAGGCTCAAAATGTCACCTTTCAAAAACACTGTAAACCCCTGAGAGACTGGGCCGTTAACAAAGAATTTCTGCACAACAACATGCTAGCAGGACCCTGTTCTCATAACAGATGTCTTGGAGAGGTAATTAAGCCCTGGCACTGTATACATGCTTTGTTTGTTCCACCATGCCACTACTGTATCCCCACGTTCAGCCCCTGCTGCTGTGGTAGTTGTGTCTTTATATGGCTAGTAACTTCAGTTTGCCACAATGCCAACTGCATTAGTGTTGATTGCTTCCCAGACACTTAATAGGGTTGGCTCCCACATCTGCAAAGAATGAACCCAGACTGTGACATCATGGCAGAGGAAGTGCAGTCATGAGAGTGTGGGTGTATGGCAAAGTGTTGCTCTTTTAGCACGTGGACATTTTTATTCAGATGTGCACTAATGTTCTCGGTGTTGCACAACCGTCTCGCAGGAATGAACCAGATGGACCTGACTTGTTGGACTGCATGCAAAGCAGTTACTTGTTCTGATTAGATGTGTATTATCTTGCCTCTGATAAATACAAGTCTGTTTATTTGGAGTGCAGCTGTGAGTGAGAGTGTTCCCCTCGCTGACTGTACACTGTTAAAATGCCTGCTCTGCATGATGAAACTAGTGAGCGATCAAGAATGTGACTCCTTATCCAGAACGTCTTACACCATCCCTCTCTCATCGTCGCTCTTTCCCACTATGTCTTTTGCTCACTAGTATTTACAGGCACACACATACCCACACACACTTTGTCTCACCCTCTCATTTTCATCTCTATGGCTCTTTTGGAGAGACAATAGTCTCTACGGAGGAGACAGGCTTAGACAAGCCAGACGTGCCATGTACACTGTGGTGTGGATTTATGTCAGTCACTTGTCCGTAAATTGAACTGCATACGACATTGCACCTTTTTTCAAAAATACACAGAGAAGAGTGCACTTGGCACTGCTCTGGCACACTTTGGCACAAATATTTAAAGCTGTCAAAGTTGCATTGAATATGAGTAGGAAGCGGGCAGGCTGTTTCTTGGCCTCCTTTGCTTCCCTGTGTTCCCTCACTTTCATGGGATACTAAACGGCCCTCGTACGGTGCATTGGAGAAGCCATAAATGGCAGAAGGTGTCCTTGGTGTAGCTATAAAAGGCCGTCAGCTCCTCGACGAGAAGATGGCGGAGATTTACGACAGAGACGAGTAACGGAGAGCTAAGGAGGGATTTTATTTTTTTTGGCTTCTTCAGGTGAAGTTTAAGGGAGCGAACAAAAGGACGAGATGGAGAGAGGAGGGGAGCAAGTACTATTGCCTGTGGGCGCGTCCTTCAACGGGCTGTCACAGAAAGGCGTAATCGAAGACAAATGCAAGTCCCTACTGTATATAGTTTACTCTGTGTGTTTCACCTCCCCATCTTGGAAACGTTTCTATTGTTGTGCAGAAACTATTCACCCTCATTACAACATATGTACACAAGAGAAAGAACATGTTGTGACTCCTCCAAAGCACCCGCCGTCGGCTCTCATTCACGTTACGTAATTAAAGGTCTTGAAAGTGGTGCAGTGAGAACATTACAGTGAAGCGCTGCATTATTTGACAATGTATTTACAACCAGCAGATCATATTGAGCTCAGGATGTTTGTAGCAATTGGACATAACTCAGTCCAGAGGGAGATCGCAGCGTTCAACACAATTACCAAATGATTCAGACCTCCAGTACCAGATAATTCTGCTGTGGTTGTTTTGCTTTGAATGTTATTTAGTGTAATAATCTAGAAGACCATCCAGATAGAAAAGCCCTTGGGGCTGTAGCCAGACGAATATTTTTTTTTTTACCAAGCTCCAAAGTTCCTCACGCATATGGAGGCCATCCTCGTGTACATTCTTGCATTTCCAATTCCATCTTCTGCCTTTTTCTGATATATTTATACTATATATGTATACGCATCTGAGAGATATATGAAGCAAAAGACTGAAATCCATATAGTGCCCTACAATTGCATATAGAAACCTCTATTCTATACATAACTAAAGTTGTAAGTTTGCACAAATTCAAAAACCAATAAAAAAATTTAACATTTTAGACTATATATTTAAAATATATTCAGTGTTTTGGCTACACACCATTGTCTGGCGTAGCGGTCATCATCGTTCACAGATATTACAAAAACACATATGCATAGTCATAAATATACTTTATTACATATGGAAAAAGACTCCAAACCATAGTCTCCTGTCTCTCTTGCACAGCTGGAAAAATATAGATGGGTACAGTCGAGCGCACTCGCTGCAGTGCATGTGGTTCAGCAATACATTTACAGATGGTACAGTGAAGTAGAAGAACAGTGACTTGGTGTACTTTTGTAGCAATGTAATTTAATTTAATGGAGAAAAATTGCAGATGTCTGGATCTCATTGTTGCCTATGGTATCTCCATTCTGTAAAAGAAATATATTTTTTTTGTGTCCTATGGAAAAGTCTTTCATCCTGCCATTCAAAACCTTTTTATCTTATGGAACATCGCTAAAGAAACAACAGACGCTGCACTTAATAAAGTCTTCAGTCAGGTATAGATTTAACTTCTTGAAGTTAACGATAGTGTGTGTGTTTTTTTTTTTTTTTTGTCTTATCTGGGTATTTAGATTTCATGTATAGCTCTTTGCAGTTTTTCCTAGAAATGAAGCTGTCTGTGTGATGTTGGGGGAAATGATGTGACAGATATAGACCCCCATTACAACTGGCAGCTTGTTGTAGTATATATGTCTCGGGCATTCAGCCAAACCACCTACAGAGATGCCGCTTGACCGCATTAGCAGCAGCGAAGAGCAAAAGTAACACATCTCTGCAATCGATCTACGTAGACGCGCTATAAATGCACATAAACTGTTACATGTTGATCCAAAAAGATGCTCAAGACGTTCAAACTGGCTGCTCAGGCATTAAGATGCAATTAAATAATACTCGTTTTAAATATAAGTGGTGATATTTCTCATTAATTGACATTAATTAAAACCAGCTGAGCTCAGAGCTAGGACGCAAGAAGCTCATCAACACCAGGTGTTAATAGGGTCATAGGTTTTTTCCCACCTCACTGAACGAACGCCGCTCTAAACTGTACATTCTGTTTACTCCAATCCTCTCCAGAGTCTGGCAAACATCGCTAAGTTGTTTTCTTCTTTACTTTTCCTAAGGTCCACCATACGTTTGCAATTCTGTCAGTGCTTTAATGGGCCTAAACATCCAGCTTCAAAAAGAACCACATCCAATGTTGGCAATGGAAATTAGATCAATGGGTAAAATGGGGGCCAGACGGTGAGCGAAGCACAGCACAGGGCCAATGACACAAGCGGCATGACTTCACTGTGGAAGTATTCAACCCCCCTTTAAAAAAAACCCGTCCCTCATCCCTTTCTCAACACTGGTGAGTGGAAACTGTTTAAGGTTTAATGATTGCCGAAGAGAAAGTGTCCCATCGTACTAGAAGTCATGCATGATGATGGTCATTGGTCACACCACCTCAGGCTTGTGGTGATCTTTCAGGGGAGTATTATAGTGCCTCTGCACAGTGTTGAGTGTAAGTCAGTGTCATGTTGCTTTTAACCTTCATCTACCAGTGCCACTGGATTCTGCTTGTCCAATAATCAAGGCAGAGCCATATATCCTGCTAATTTACACGTTGCATGACATACATTTACACTTCACCTGATGGATGAAGAGGCGGTGAGCCCTGTGCCTTCATCAAGCTTCTCACTTTGTTTGTGTCTGTTTTGTGTTCAGCAATGTCCGCGCGTCCCTCTAAGCCAGGAATACTCCTGTATAGGAAAGAGAAGCAGGATACAAGCAGAATGAGGTCGGACAAGAGTCGGACCAGAGCTGTGGTTAATAGATTGAAAGAGATAGACAGGTCTGCTTGGGAAGCAACATAATTCAACCATGCTATCAGTGTTTACCAAAGCACCTGTTTTCACGTCGTCTCTCCATTTAACAACTGCAGCTGGGACTTTGCATTTTATCACTGATAATGAATTGGGTGGGGAAGATGAATGGGGTTTTGCATGGCTGCATGATAAAGAGATCCCAGTGTGTGACACTGGGAGATAAGGACCTGACGGATTGCAGCTTTGTTCTGGCAAAGTCGAGAAACTAGCTACAGGATTTCTGAACTTGCAACTCTTCTCGAGACTTAAATGAAGCTCAGATAAATTCACTGAAATCTATTGTCTACCAAAGGGAGTATTGCCTTTTGATACCAATGCTAATTGGTTTTAAGTGAGTACATGTTTACATCTACCACTACCGCTCCCCGCTTCTTCTGCTATAATCGATTTCTACATGACCTGCTCACCGTCGGGTTACCACACAATCCAATTCAACTATGCTGGCAGTGCGGGTGGATGCAAAAAGTTCAAGTAAGAAATGGTAACGCACAAAGACTCAAGGTCTAGGTGAACCTGGACTGGACAGACAGCAGAGAAAAAGAAAAAAGGGGGGTTGGGTGAGCGACTGTGGGGCGTGGAGGGTGGAGGCAGTCCTGGGATGCATGGCAGCATGATTTATGGACACCTTTTGAAGTGAGCTCATTCCAGCCACACGGCCTGCCTGCTGCATTTCAGAGCAGGGACCTTCTCTTGGCAGTACGGCGAGGGGGATAAATAACCCTGAGGTCACCAACCTCCACTACACACTCCTCTACTGCTACTCGCATATGCGCTTCTTGATTATGTGGCCATTGATCAGTGTTTGTTTTGTGTCCAACCAGAACATGGGCTGCCACGGCATCCAATGGACTTGTGGCTCCCTCCTCAGTAACCTATTTAGAGGTCAACGCAAACGGGGAGAGTGACAAAGAGGAAAAGGAGGTGGTTCCTTTCTGGGATCATAAAAATGGGGTCAAGAGAGATCTGTTCCAACAGAGTCCAGCTAGTTTTCTATTTTTTGCTGCAGTATGCAGAATTATCAGCGGTAATGTATAGTATGTCCGGCAGAGTCTGAATGGAAACTGATTTTATCATCCTTAG
This sequence comes from Bovichtus diacanthus, assembly GCA_943590825.1. Lineage (NCBI taxonomy): Eukaryota > Metazoa > Chordata > Actinopteri > Perciformes > Bovichtidae > Bovichtus > Bovichtus diacanthus. The sequence goes on from CALSBV010012107.1 coordinate 1,517,561, forward strand.
CGCTCTCTCCAGTAGTCTCCCCAATGATGTCATCATTTATATAAAGTAAAGCTTCCATCTTCTGTTGTGCTGGTGAGGATTGAGGACTAAGGCGGGTGGCTTTGCAGTAATCAGTCCCAGTGCTTCAGTCTGGTTTGAATTCATCTTCCATTAGATGTGTTTGAACTGTCATAACCAAGATCTTCCCACTTTGTTTGAAACTCATTTCCTAAATACATCAAATTGTTTGATCTTATCAGCTTCATTTATGTGAGCAGAAAAGCCGGGGATTGAGAATATGAGCAGTAATTACACTCGAGGGGAAGTCCCCACAAAGGGACTTAAACAAACTGAGTGTGTATACGCAGCTGCTCACTGTTTCTGCTCTTCCTGCACAAGTCACCCATTGTCCCCCAGTTTGGCTGCTGTGTTTATTTTTTTGTTTGATCCCTCTATCCACCCTCAGCTTTGTGTGTTCACATGTGTGTGCGGATGCATGCTACTGTAGTTGCGTGACTACTCGTGCATGTGGCTGCAGGTGTGTCTGTGCCTCTGCAACCTTGTCCTTCTGCAGGACTGCGCGAGTGGGTTTAGACATAATACGCCTGCATTGTGACTGTGTGTTTGTAAATGTGTGTGTGACTGTTTTTCTGAGAAGTCCCAGAGATGTCTCTGTTTGGGATAACGGGAAGAAGCACAGTGTGTCTGCATACTGACTTGGACATGCTCATTGTTATCAACACAACACTGGTGAAAGGGGTTGTTGCCCAGTAGGAAATGAACCTGCATTTGGTTCTCACAGCACATACCAGAAGAAAGGAAGAAGACATTATGTTTTTATGACAGGAAAATGGTGCACAGGGATGTTTCAGAGGTCAACCCACATTATCACGTCTATTTTTATATCTTTGGTTTTACGCTGTGGGATTTTACTGTGTGGTGATTTAAAATACACATAATAGTATGCATTTAACTGCATGCACTGGTGAATTGACACATTTATTTTTAGGTAAGTTTAACCTGATTTTACATTGCAGGCTCCACCATAGAAATGTCTAAAGTGTCCCGGAATGATCTAAGTTTAGGATGTATTAATATGATATCTGAGCTCCCTGATGGGTTCAATATTTGTTCTGGCACAACACATCGATTTGACATTGCCACAGCATCCCTAATAAAACGTTGGGTTGCACCCTCAGTCAGCGCTGCGCAGGATGAAACGAGAGCTAAGCGCCACTGCCAGGAGGTTTATGGTCCAGGGGAATGAGGGCACTGTTTACACGTTGCCACGGAGATGTGTCTGAGAAGGGAAAAAAATGGCTGTATATACTGGAAACAACTTCTTAGATATTAACCCAAGTCTTTTCACATTTGGCAGGCCCCACTCGATTTTCTAAGCAAACGTAATGCTTTTTTTTCTTCTTCATATGAACCCATCTTCTCAGGGTTACAGACTCAGACAGCGAGAGAGGTGAGTCATTTGGTGTGTTGCAGTTGTAGGAGATCATTCGTGCAGCTGTTTTCAAGAACGCAGATTGTTCTTACCGCTTATAACGTATAACACCTGAAAGCCCTCTGCACACGGTGACTGGGAACACCCACCTGCTCCCAACAGCATGCTGAATATTCATGTCTGGGGATGTTGGGATGTATGCGTTAAAAAAATAATAATAATACCCGTCCACAAGTCTGAATGAGTTATAAATAATTGCTAGCAGTTGCGGGTGTGTACTGCACAGTTGTGTGTGTGGCAAGCTTAGATTGCTGAGTGTGCGGCTTGTGAAACCTTAAACCAACTCCTTGATGTCCTGGCTAGTTGCGCTGACTCTGCAACTTTAGGAGACCACCTGGGAATGACCAGTCTTCAGAAGCCATTTTGTGTCTTTTGGTTTATAGTTAGCCTTGGTCTTCAGTCTCTGTGGGTTACTAATGGCCACAAAGCTAGTATGCAAACAGCAGTGGTCAGGGCACGTTTAAGTAAAAAATTATGATACAGTCTTTATCATAATGCTTACTGGGCTTTCTCAACTTTTTAGTTATGTTTAACTACATGATTTTAAATTATACAGACTGTACTACATAATTAGTTATTTGTAAAAATAATTGTATGAATTGAAAACAGTGCTGTATCACATTGTAACAATAGTGAATTGGATTTGCCTTCAAAGAGTAAAAAAGCAAGAATAAGAGTTTATTTTTCTTTATTCTCCTCCTGATATGCTTCACTCACATAACCACATTTAATGACAGAATCCCATTTGGTCCTGTTTCTTGATTTTACTTTTTTTTCTGCATTACCAGGAAAAGAGAGTGAAATTCCTCATTTTCCTCTGACGAAGAACAATAACAACCGATAAAAACAACTGACTGTATTTGGGCTTATCAAGGCCACACAGCTGTACAACACACACTACCAACGTTCAACAATAAAGTCATAGCCACAGCAGAAAGACAAGGAAAAAAAGGGGAAAGTCCTTGACTGATTTTGTATCATGTCAGAAACAGAAACGACAAACTCAAAGCATCCTCAATCCTCTACGATCATATTTCATGATCCAAGACTCCATAGCAACAGCTCAAAGGCACGTACCTCAAATCCATATTAGGACCTGTTGTAAAGGAGGCCTAATTGGCCTCTGCATCTCTTGGCCCTGGCAGTTTAAAGAAGTTTATTTTATTTATAGGAGAAGTCCAGAGGTAATTTTCCATTGTGGTGACTTGCGAGATATATGCTGTGTCTGCTTGGCCTTCAGCAAAGGCACAAAGACGCAGACAGAAGTAGATATTTCTGTTTTGCCACTAAAGATATTGTATCCGAAGGGCTCTTTCTGTTCCCCCCTCTAAAGGTTGGTCTTGTGAAAACAACATCCCCTCCAGGGGCTTGCAAACCAGTAACTGAATCATCTAGCCTGCAAGTGAAAGTACCCTGACCTCACTATGCGTACTTCTCATTCTACACAGATATGAATGGAGACTGGGCTGTGTTGCACACGTTAAGTGTAAAATGTAGTGCATTAATTTGAACAAGGTCCACGTCCACAGCAAAACAAAGCAAGTGTCAAAACTGTGTTGGGTCCCTCTCCGCTAAACAGTGACGGCTTCAGATTTCAAAGGGATGTCCTATCCCTTGGATCACAGGGTAGAGGATGGCCGGGAGGATGTGAAGATATCAGGATAATGACTAAGATATCCATTTTTGGGCACAAGTCTGCCCTGGGAAACTTTGGAGTGAAATATTCCCTGGGATTAATGGCCATGTTTGTGCAAATAAGACAAATAATATACCATCATACAGAGGCCTTAGAACAACCCTACTCTACTTGTTTGCTCTAAAACCAGCGGTCATACCAAAGCACTGAGTGAGACCCCAGAAAATGTAACTTACCCTGAGATCTTTCAGCACCTTTCTCAGTTTTCCTTTTACTCTACACTGTGCATATCTGTGACAGTGCAGTTCTGTTCAGCAGGCATCAGCTTTGAATCTTTTTGTTGAATATTGGCTGTTCATCACAGCCCTCTCTTTAAGTACATTGTTTCTGCATTCCTTACCTTCCTCTCCTCTAACCACTCTATTTACCGCCTAAAAGACTATCCAAAGATCAGCTAGCGGACAGTCAAGATTCTTTTTTTTTTTTTTTTTGTTGCTTGCTTTCAGGATTCACTTTCTCTTTTCTCACTCTTGCTCCAGTTTTCCCTCTGCCATCTAAACATTTACCGGCAAATACCAGCACAGAGAGAGAGAAAAAAGACAACCTTTCTTGCATTCTCCAGGCAGTGACTCTCCAAAACCTTCACTGGCACACAGGAGTTGACTGCATAGTTTCCCCCAATGCAAACCAGATGTGAAGCACTAATGTATGGCAGCATTTTTTTCTTCTTCAAAGGAAGACAAATGTAGGCCAAAAATGTAGTATTTTGGTCATCCAGACGCACCAGTGATATAAAAATAAATTCCGATTCATTCCTGAGTTCCAAGCTTTCCCCCATGGTGGTTGGGACAGTACTGTATGATTTAAAATAATTGCGATGTTATTGTTTGGTGTTGGTGGAGTATTGAGGAACATTGGGATTGAGACAGGAAGGGGACAGATGAGCTGTGACGATTGCAATTGCAGCTGCGCTCTTCCTCAGTGGGCTTTGCCATTCATGCACATAGAGTTCTCCTTTGCTAGCACGTCCTCAAGTCTCTGTGGGCCAAGTAACTGTCAGATTATGACAAATGTATGTTTTAAGTATAACCAAACATACGTCAGTGGAGGCTTGTGCTGTGCTTTTGTTTATCTTTTGTACACATCTAAATCACCAGATCAAATACTTTTAATAATTGAGTCCAGAAGGTTGGACATACATTTCTCTCAGTCCAGCTGCTATTCACTTGTAGCGTTCTTCTAATGCTGCAGTGTGTACCACAATAGAATACAGGCTAATATTAAAAGACATCAAGTCATATCCCCGCACTTGCATGGTCATTAAAGGTTGCCAAGAAGGGACAAATTACAAAGGCTGTGGTGACATTTTCTGCTGCAGGTAGTCATTTTCCTCCTCCTGTTTATGATGTTGGCTTTCATTTGAGCCCTCTGTCGCCTCCCACTCCACACCAGGCGGTGTTTAAACGCTCAGGGACAATAACAGGTTAGCGTTCCAGTGTCTGGTCCTGCAGCCTGTACTGTATCGTCAAGTCTGACCCAGGTTCGCACAGAGAAGCCGTCTCAGGTGCCCCCGGACCATCCCCCGCCCCTGCTCCCCTCCGCCCAGCCACAGCTCGTTCATTGATGTTGTTAAAAACATTTAAAAAACACACACAGTACATGAGACTGTACTCAGTCGTTTCGTGCTTATAGGCTCATGTAGTACTACTCTCTCACTGCGAGCGGGACGCAGATACCCCTTCAAACAAAACCCAACAATACTTGTACTTTGCACTTGGTTGGCTTATTTGAAGCTAATTGTTTCATTTTTATTCTACTGTTTCTCTTTGTTGCTCTTACTTTGGTTTGGCTTATTTGAAGCTATTGTTCTACACTTGTATGATTTCACCTATTTGAAGCTTATGTACTTGCAAGATTCTCGCTGCTTTAGAGTCCTATCCTCATGATTGTTTGCACTTATTGTAAGTCGCTTTGGACAAAAGCGTCTGCTAAATGAACTGTAATGTAATGTAGTAGTGTCCCGAGAATGTGGGTGGCCCAGGTTCTCCACTAATGCAAGACAGAGGGGTTGCAAAAATGACACACTCATAGTAGAGCCACTAGTTGTTTACCAACTCCATCTGAACATTTGCTGACCCCATTGTGTAAAGGATGACCGCAGATTGCTCAAACCTGTAAATCTCATGATGATGATTGCAGTTTTGTTTTCCTGGCTTGGAATCAGGGTCACAGCAGCGTAATGCTTAACTAAACTGCCATTCCCAAGCAAAGTTCGTCCATAACATGGTTTTCTTTGTATGTCCATAGCCAGTACTTGTAAGCTTGTTTAAATAAGCACATCTGTTTATGAATGGAACTGCAACATTATCTCTCCTTCATGAGCAATTTCCCCTTCTTCCTGTGATAAGATTCATTGCCTTGGCGTGTCCTTACAATAACTGGACTTTATTTATCTGATGCAGCAGAAGCCAGCAGGAACTGCACACCAAACGTTTGACTGATACATAACACATATATTTACATGTCCAACTTTTGTGTTGTTTCATTGTGACCCAGTGAGTGACTAGTCTAGCAGAATATGTGAATCTGGAAGCTTCTCCCAAAGGACCGGACCTCTGTTTCCAGTCCTTTAAAGAAAAATATGAATGTAATCCCTCTGACATTGTGTCATAAACATAAGTTCTGGACCATTAAAAAGTCTTGTGCAATTCATGCCTTTGCCTTTTCGCATTAGTCCCCAAATGGAAAAGTCTTCCACGGACATGAGGCGCTGGAATTGCTGAGATCAAACGACTTCTCCATCAGGCTCCTTTCAAGTGGCCACTGGACTGAGACACAAATTAACTTTTCTGAAGTGTGTTTTTGACATTGTGCTTTATTTTTGATATGCTCAACCAGGCCCTCAAATGATATACTCAAGTGTCCAGTGCTGTACTTTTCCCCCCCATCTAAAAGCCAGCCAAGGAGCTTTACTGTGTCTGGAAGATGTCCAGGCACCAGACAGAAGGCAATGTGATGGTATGTGTTTACCCAAACGCAGCCATTTTCACTTTTCCTCTAATTTGATTTAAGACTTGTCATAGGTTTAAGATCCCGCTCCAGCATTCATTTGCCTCTAAATGTCACCTTCTTCATTTTTCTTTTCTTTCTCTGTCTTTTCTTGTCCCGCTCTTGTGATTGATTTCAACTGCGCTCCTTCATCACTCCCTCTGGGACCTGAATAAAAGGAAACAGAGTCGTGTGTACTTTAAGGGACCTACTCAGCAACACACTCCTTCCTCTGGTGTGAGAGTCTATTTGCTGCCAAAAGATCAAACCGTTAAAGGTGACTGAGTGGCTTTTGTAGCGGCTACTTACTTAAAGTAAATCAGACTTTACTATGCACATAAAATCCACACTTGTTAAAGTATCTACTTGGACATTAAAGCACACTAGTCACAAAGGATGTATAATCACAGATCTAAGAAATAGAGCAGTTGCCCTGGGATTGAAATGGTTTCTAACTAACTGTATTAGTTGCAGACCTCATTCTACACCACAGCTACGACTGTCGTACCGTCTCCCACTTGGCAATTAACCAAACGGTTTTAAAATAGTCTGCCAAGGCATCATTGGCAGACTGTTGTGCTATTTCCCCCGACGGTCATATTTTCTTATCGGTATCAGGGGGGATACAGTTCCATCACTTCCGCTCTGTGACTTTCTTTTATGTTGAAGATATGCCATTCTCACATTGGCCCTGCAATATCATAGCCACAGCATGTTTGTTTTTGTTTTTTTTTTGTTGTAAAGAGAAAACAAACCCAGACATAGCTGTAAAAGGTTTGTTCTTACTTTTGAATCTAGAGTTAGATTTTCTTTTTTTTTCTGTTTAACTTTTGTTTATGTAAATAGGGCTATATATCAATGATGCATCAATAATACAACATACAAACTCATCCACAATAAGTGACTGCTGACCTTGTAACCTTTAACTAGACATTTAGAGATAGTACATCTTCCAAAGTTAGTCCATTTTACATGAAATCCCAACCCTCGTCAACATTTTCAGGGCAATTTATGAATTGCATTTCACAATATATTTCCTTTAATTAGCCTATATATATATACACTGTAGTGCACTCCTTTTTATCCTCTACTGTAAGGTAGGGCATAATGGCAGTGAGAGACACTGGAGACAGACATTTTGTAGTTATGTGTGTGCAGTACACCGCCAGATAATCTCTCTCCTCTGTTGTTGTAACATGGTGTCAAGTTCTTTTTCCAGCCTTTAGTAAAATAGACATTTTACAAGCAGATTCTTTGGATGGATGGCAGGGAAAGGGGGGAGGAACTGGCAGGCTTGTTCCCAGCAGGCTGTTCATTTGGGATCAACCAGAGCGTAAGCAAAGTTTGGGTTGGGGATTAACAGGCCTGTCTGTGGGACCAGACTGGACAGGGTATCTGCTAGCCCTTCAGTAACCAACCATGAATATGTTGCCCGGCAACAACATACAGGCCTGCTTGCTTGCATTGGTCTGTTGCTCTGTGGTGTCTCACTATTGGCCTTGAATTTCACCCCTTTATGCCAATCAGGGAGTGTTGTGATGACTGGTAGAACATAGCCTTGGCATTCCTCTGCTATCTTACAGCCGGATGTGTGAAAACAAATGAAAAGTCTAAATGCCTGTTTGTTGTCCCGGGAAGTTATAAAGCTCATCACACCTCACGATATTAAGGAAGGGATAATACCCGACAGGTTCCATGATTGTAATGGATGACTCGGGGGGGCTAAGAACCGCCCGACGTGAGGGTATTATCCGGCTTATACCCTGGCCCCTTGCCAACAAAAGGCCATATGTAATCAGAATATAAAAGTTGTTCATTTACACATGCAACTAATTTTGATCTTGCTTTCTGTTTAAAAAGAAGAAATCACAAAACATAGTTCCTAAGCGTCAGAATTTCTGTGAACAACACACACTAAGGATTTAGGATTTTAAGCCTTAGTGGTCGAGCTAAAATTCTAACTTTTGACCACAGGGAAAGAAATAACCGCAGCAAATTCATCCAGCTGTTTTGGAAATACTTGCTTTTAAGAAACAGATGGACTGTCTATTTCGAAGATCATTGTAAGGCCTTTCAGCAAACACACTACAGCCTCGCAAGGGTTAGGAAAACCATATAGTGATATTTCTGCTGAGTCATTCATACTGACAGGTATAGCTGCATTTAATACAGACTGAGATCCCCACTTTGTGCTACAATACAAACTCAGTATAATATTTGTGGACCATTGTCCTGTGTGGCGGAAGTGGTGATTTCCTCATGGAGCACACATTTATCCCAGGGGGCTGAAATCAGTCACAGCTCTGGCATTTGGGAACATTATTATCCCAGAACAGAGTTCTTAGTCACTGGGTTCTGGTCATGAAGGAGATGGACCTCTGCTGGGAAGTTAGCATATACAGTAGCAGATACAAAACCCTGTGAGAACTGGCCTACAGGCTGGAGTTCATTGTGACCCAGATCCTCCTCCTCCTCCTCTCTTCTGCAATTTTGGATTGTGGGTTTTGGATCAGCAATTACTGCATGTAGTCACGTCTTAGTCCATCGCCACAGGGCTTACTGTACTGACGTCATGCCCCTCTGTGGGAGAGCCTGTGCCATCAGGAGTTCATTTCAGGCTCTGCATTGGCCACTCAAACACTGATACTCAAAGTGAATCTCTCTGAAAGGGAAAGACTACAAGACCTGGAAGTCAAAAACATGCCCTTCTGCTGATTTCTACAGTAATACATACAGTGTGTATGTATCAGGCTTTGGAATCTTTGCAATTGAGTATACCAACCCCGACTTCCCCGTGCTTTTAGTGAGTTCTCCGTTACTTAATATTAACCTAATTGCTGACAAACTAGTTATTCTTGCTCAAACCCACTCTGGAGACCATAAAACACTTGTCGAGAAGGAGACTAGCCATGACTAAAATATTACAAGCAGGGACACACTGAGTGAATTATCTCAGGTACAGGGTCGTTGGCCAGTTAGACATCTGCATTTGAGATGTTTCATGACCTACTTTCTGCAGCTTTTTAGCATGGGATATGTCGATGATGCATATGAATTTGGGGAGGGTAATAAACAGCCGTCTGATTTATTTTGGAAATTAAAGCTGACATCCGACGTCATAGCACTGGCCTCCCGGCTTTGTGAGTCATGCCTCGTCTCGTTCTCTTACCTGGCAAGCAAAGTCAGCACATACCTACCTAGCACGGCAGATAAAATTAAGGTCATAGTGCTCATTTTCAGCTCTTTACTTTGTTGATCTAATCTTGAGGTTGTGGTCATGTGAGCTGATGTTCAAAGTTCAGCACCTTGCTGTACATTACACAGGCCAACGACAGCTGCTTGCTCTGATAGTTTGCCATAACCTCCAGATGGATACTTTAATATGAGACATCGGGTACTAAAGATGTATCTATTCAGTCGTAGATAGAGAGATATGGCAGTCTTGTGAGGCAAGCCAGTGTACACACACGGCTGCAGCATTTACACTTTTCTAATTTACGTCTTAAGGTCGTCTAAAGGGTGCTGAGAGTGTGTCCAGTTTGGGCAGGTGGTGCAGTGTTGGCAGAAAGCCTGTCACTGACTTGAATGTGAAGACCGTGAGCAGGTGAAGTCTGTTGGATCTTGACTTTCTCACCCCGACTCATTAAGAGCTTTTGGTCTCTCAAAGGGCTGAGACAGAAGAAACATGATAGTCTGGGACTAATGTTTTCTTTGATGATGGATCCTGTGTGATTTGGCTTTTAGTCTTTGTTCCCTTTTTTTCTGTGTCACCCAGTTTGCATGGCTCCTATGCACTTGCATAGCTGGACTTTTTTTGCGTGTGTGTAAGACAGGCAGCACCGGGCCAGTTTTCAGTTTGATTGATTATTATATCAGAGGTGATTATTATTACTTGGTGGTGGGAACGAATAGCCAGCAGTGCACCCTGCCAGAGGGCTGTATCACTTATCACTGGGCTCTCCTCCAGCCATGCTGTAATGTTTTGGCAACCTGATACTGTTGCCATAATGCTCTCACAATATTATTCTGTCACTTTGTTGTGTGCTCAGTCATGATCAAGGGCCCTATTGCACAGTGAAAACCACGTGCTTAGACAGTGTACCTGTATCTGTACGTATATACCTTTTGCTGTAGCTGCATCTTTATCCTGACAGGAAGCCACTTTTTAGGGAGTCATGTTCAAACAACATCGAATAGCAAATAGATTATTGCCCCATGAATATTTCGAGGTGTGAGTGATGCGTGGTTCCTCACATGCAAGGATACACTACTGTGTTCCCACTTAGTCACGAGAGAGGCGGTTTGTGTTGGTGCTCAGTTTGTGTTGGTGCTTTAATCTTTATGTTGCACATTTTGAGCGATTGACAGTGACAGGAAAGGAGTTTGGTCGTTACCGAGAGAATGCAAAGCGACAGCTACCTCCCTTGTGCCCTCCCTCTGCATCAGCCACACTTTCATCACACAGCAATAAAACGTTAATAGGCATTTTTGGCGTCTCTCTCTCTCTCTCTCTCTCTCTCTCTCTTTCTCTCTCTCCCTCTCCCTCTCTCTCTCTCTCGTTCTATTCTCTTTCTTTTTCCACTTGCACAGCGTGCTTTGTTTGAGCTCAACTCCATCGATGGAAGTATTTACAGCGTAAATATTAGCAGTGAAAGTCTATAGTGATTTATAGCTGCTGTGCCAGAAAAGGTGACTAAATCATTCCTAAAGACTCCCTCCTTTTCTCCCCATCCCCTATTCTCCCTCTGTTCATCTCTTTTTGGATTTGTTGCCCTTTTTTTTTCTTTTTTTTTTTTTTTAATGTTGCTGAACCGTCTCCTTTCTTGTGTTCCAGGCTTACAGCTAATTACAATGGCTGACACTTTTGACTGTGACAACTGCAAGGAGTCCTTGTATGGCCGCAAGTACATCCAGTCCGATGACAGTCCCTACTGCATCCCCTGTTACGACAACCTGTTCTCTAACACATGTGACGAGTGCAAAGAGCTGATTGGCCATGACGCAAGGGTAAGACATTCATTTTGACATGATCCGACATGCAATCATCTCTCTGCTGCAAAACAGTACCAAGTAGAGTACATACAGAAGTTCAACTGAAACATCATCATTGACAGCCGAGGCCGGAGGCGTTGTGTTTTTGAGTTGTTCGTTCGACCCATTCTGGTGAACGCAATATCTTAGGAACGCCTGGAAAATTTGGACTCAAGGATGAACTGATTTAGATTTTAGAATTTTTTTTTTTGATTTTTAGTCAAAGGTCAAGGTCACAAAAACATTTTTTTACCATAACTCTTTCGTGGAGGTAATTCTAGTTTAAATTTGAATAAAAGAAAAAGACATGAGGACCTGTACTTAAATAGTTCTAGTGCCGTTTAATCTTTGGAAAAACATGCACTGGAATGAAACGCACATATGACTTTAGTCTTTCCACACTGTGAGCTAAATATTAATAGTTTAAACAAAGATATAGCACATCAAAGATCTGCCCTAATTAGGTTCAAGCCATTTTACCATGTTTTGACATGGTCTTGGATAACTAAAACAGAAGTTATGTCATGTTAATGACTCATAATTCATACTAAATGAGGCGTGTTCTATGTATTTTGTGTGGCAAGACACAGTAAAGGCCAATTTAACATGCAATTACACAAGCAATTTCTACTAAATCCACATAGGCCAACGGGCTTATTTTGTCCATGATTGTAAAAATGTAGCATGAGGGAACGTCTCCCTCTTCCCCACAATCAAGTTAATGGAAAAAACGAACATGAAGTGGATCATTTAAGACCGACATACGCTACTTAGTGGAGTTTACAGAATGGGTGCATGCTACAGTGCTTGGTAGTTTGCTTAGCTAAAGAGGCCCATGAGCTATCAACACCCTCATGGGCAGTGGGTGATAAATAAAGCCAGCATTTTCTTGGCTCAGTGACCTTTAGACAATCAATTCAACATATTTGTGAGACTTTCTTTCAAACAGAAGCACGCTCACAGGCCCAGTACAGTCTGCACAGAGTGATGTACTAACATACGTGTTGCTGCCTCTGCAGACCGTACATGTGTATGTTCGACCCAGACCAATCCAACCACAAACGTTCCTTATTCGCCTCCTTTAGATTATTGCAAATGTGAAACTGCAAAACATGAAAATAAATGATTCTAAACTCATAATAATGAGGGTAATTTATTATTGTGATGTATTTATGAAAACGACATCCAATTCCTTGTTGTCTCCTCTTGTTGTGCTGAAAAGGAGCTCTTCTATGAGGACCGGCACTATCATGAGCACTGCTTCCGCTGTTTCCGCTGTGATCACTCGTTGGCAGATGAGCCTTTCACCAGCCAGGATGACGCGCTGCTCTGCAATGACTGCTACTGTAATGAGTTCTCCTCCAAGTGTGTCGCCTGCGACAAGGTCGTCATGCCAGGTAAAGGTGAAAGACACGTGTGCATGGAGAAATGTGGGAGTTGAGATGTAGGGCTCTTTTCGTCTGTGCTCTCTAAATGACTCTTATTCCAACAATTTTATGTTGTTGTTTTTTTTTATTTATTTTTTTACATGAACTAGCTTAGCTTAAAATCCAGGAAGAGAGAGTTGATTCAAATGAAAATCAAACGAAAGATGGAGTGATCTTTCACACCTTTTTTTGCATTTGACAGTGCCATATATTATGGTACTTCACTCGCCCTCTGAGCATTACTCTTGATTGTACCACATTTTATTTTCCATGTGGTATACAAATTCAAATTTCAAGATGGATAGGCAAATGACTTTAGGAAAATGATGACATGGCAAACTCCAGGAAGCAGGGACAGATGAAAAGTATAAAGTAACAGATCAAGCAGATATGCAAATGAAAGGGGGTTTTAGGAAAAAAAGAGGGGGAAGAAAAAGAGACGAAGGCGAGGGTCCACGATTGAGCAGCAGCCAGTGCTGAATGTGACAGAGTAATTGTCAGTGTGCTTGACTTGTTGTCTGTAAGCCAGATCCCCAGGGCTGGTGGACTGCCAGCAGACTGATGATAACAAGAGATAAGCAAGTTAGTTATTCCAGCGCCCCTGTAGCAGCTTACACAGCCCTCACAAAGCAGCAAATGATTCCAGGAAAAGTACAACACTCCCCTTTATTTCCACTGTAGGTAATCTCATGTTTTTTTTTTTTTTTATGAAGATCATACATTTGCATTACAAGGTTTAGTGTAATTTATGCTCAAATGATTTGCCTTGAGAAGGAAAATGTAGAATAATAAGATCAAAAAACGCCTTTCACCTTTTTTACTCCATAAAAATATGTACGCCCTCAAAAACAGGCGCACACACACACTTGTCCTTGTTTAACTGGATGCTGGGCTGAAGTTGTTTATGTTGGCAACAGAAGGAGAGAAGAAACTTCACACCAGCACAGTGGAAATGGATTTCTCATAAGATGATTTTTGCCTAAAAAGATTTCTCTGATAAAACTGCTGCAACTGTGCTCCCAATGCTTGGCCGTCATTGGTCACGCAGGATGTTGTGTGTCTCCCAGACAATGGTCCTCTTCTTCTTTTTTTGTCTCTCAGTTTGCTCTTTGAAAAAACTCCTGCGACGGACTGACAGCGTTCCTGTTGTTGTCGCCGTCCACTGTGACAAAACCTCTTATTTGAGCTTTGTTTTGAAGTTTTTCAAATAAACCATTTTTGCAACAATACAATACATAGGAAATCCATTGATGAAAAGTCACACTGAAAACCTACAATACATACTTAAGCAACAAAGTAGCATGTGGGGAAGGACAAGAGGCCCTGTAGAGCAGAGACAATTCTAAGCATATTGACAATGGACTATACACAATGCATAATATATAACATATATATATAATGCAGGATTTCTTTCCAGGTGTAGAAGAAGTATTCGCCATGTAAGGTTTGAGGTACTTAAATTGAGTATATGAATTTGATAAAATACTTTGTGAGCATAATAAAACTTTGGCTGTAAAAAAGGCTGCTCTTTAAAATTGTTAGAATGCTTGTGAAATTGCCCTCCAAAATTCAGCTTGTTCACTTTTATTCTATTTGTCAAATACTCATACTTAACTGCTAATATTGTCATCCTTTGAGCCATTAGGATTATAACCTAGAGTGTTTTTTCTGGGGATTTTTGAAGTCTTTAACTGCTGCAACTGCACAGCACACAACCTGAGGCAGCGGTGTAAAATGTCAGCCCAACACAAACCACTCCGTCACCATAGAATAGACCCAACCAGTATAATAAAAAAACTCAACAGCCAAGGGATAGAAGATGGATTGGTTGGGGACACGGTGGGGAAAATGGCATTATCCTCTTTCTATACGGCTTGCTGCCAGTTTCCATCAGTAGGAAAGAAGTGTGGGGCCTGTGGTATTATGATTTAAAATGAAATAAACCTTAGTGAAACAAAATGAGTTTTATATGCCTTCAAGCAATTGAAGTGTATCATTTCACAGTTCAATAAAATTACCACCAAAAATACCAAAATGGCCGTAACAATCCTGTGAAGGATGGTAAAATATGCATTCTACGCGAAAAAAATAAGTTACACTAAATCATTCTTTTCCATCCTTCTTTCTCTTTTCCTTCCTCTGCCTCCTGTCGTCGCTCTTTCTCTCCGCTAGGTACGAGGAAGTTGGAGTATGCAGGCTCTACATGGCACGAGGGCTGCTTCATCTGTCACAGCTGCGAACAGCCGATTGGCTCGAAGTCCTTCATCCCTGACAAAGATGAACACTACTGCGTGTCCTGCTATGAGGACAAGTTCGCCCCGCGCTGCACACGCTGTAAAAAGGTCCGTCAAGTTATCAAAGAATTCCCACTGACTCTTGCATGGTAGTCAAAAAAGAACAAAAACAACGCAAACATGAGCGGAGTTAATCCTGGTCATGCAGAAACGTGCATGGGAATATGTTTTAGTTTGTGAATTAAAAGGATCCCCACGTGGCCTTTGACCCTCTCTCTTTTTTTCCAGACCCTGGCTAAAGGTGGTGTGACCTATCGGGACGAGCCGTGGCATAAGGAGTGTTTTGTGTGCACCAGCTGCAAGACACAGCTGGCGGGTCAACACTTCACCTCACGGGACGAGAGCCCTTACTGCCTCAAGTGCTTCGGCAGCCTGTACGCCAAGAAGTGCGAGGCCTGCAGCAAACCAATCACAGGCAAGATTACATCACTATGTTCAACACGATAATATTCATTTGTGCTACCACCGTGTGCCACTTTTGATTGTTTGATTGGGTGAGGGTTAAGCACTTAAAAAAATATATTATTAATACTTAGATTGGCAGCCAGTTTCTGCATTTTACAGCGTGCGCAACCTGGTTGAATTCTCTCAAACTGCTAAAGAATGATTTGTACCAGTTCCATTCCAGGAAGCAATGAATGTATGGAAAATGTCTTAAACGTCCTGACATTCACTCTTCTTTGTAGATGTGATAGAATAAGCTTTTGTTCATTTGCTATGTTTTTGAAGTATGCATGATTTGGAAACGTGCTGAATTCAAAGTCGGGCCCTCAGAGCTCGACATACAGATTAATCTCTATCTCATTGCTCTCTCTGCCCTAGGTTTTGGAGGAGGAAAGTACATCTCATTTGAGGAACGCCAGTGGCATCAGCCGTGTTTCACCTGCTCCCAGTGCTCTGCTTCACTGGTGGGCGCCGGCTTTTTCCCTGATGGTGACAGGATCTTGTGCCGCGACTGCAACAGCAACCTATAGAGGTTTAACACATTCTCACCTGTCACCCTTCGTCACAGCATTTCAAGAACTCCAAGTTATTACCGAGGAAAGTAACGCAGGCTAACAAATGCTGCCTCTCAGGTTGTTTTTATATAGAGATCAGTTCCTCGTGGTCCCTGTCTGGGTTCGATGTTCATCCAGGAGCTAGCGCTGCATTGTTTGAATGAACCACCGCAAAGTTTTTTCCTCTTTAACCAAAAAGTTATTGATTTTGTGAAACAAAGTTTATGGAGTGCCTTTTTTAAAATGACATTACTAATATGTTATGTGCTATTGAACCAAAGAAATGCAAAATGCGAGTCACTTTGCTAAAAAAAATCGTTCATATTTTGTATTAAAAATAAATGTTGCCACTTCAGGGAGAGGTCAGGCTCTGAAGAGAAGACACAGCACACTGATACACTAAAGTACGTAAACCTTACAATCTGCATTTCAAATATGGTGGAGGTACTGTTCTAATGCGCTTATAACTACAGTTTTAAGCATTGGAATTAAAATATGTCAGTAAAGTTAAAACAAGAAGAAAATGTATAAAACCTTTGCTGATTATGCTTTCAGTGAGATAGTCAGATTATGGTAGTTATAATCAAGAAAGTCGTTTGCACTTTTGATAAGAAATTCTCTTGCTACCATGTTATGTGCACATAAAAAAACGCAACTAAAAAACATGGCACACAGATCACTTTTTTGTCATGTATCTGCTTTTGTGATATATTTTGCAATAACACTTAAAGTTCTTATTTCTGTATTTTTCATTTGTTGTTATGAATCTTTTTTTTTCTTTCTTTTTTTTAATCACCGTTGCTCAAAGAGCCAGCATTTATATCCCAAAAGAAGCTGAAATAAAATGCAATACCGTTGTTGTTTATTGCAGGAGTATGCATGTCTTCCTTGATTTGCCTCAATAATTATTTTGTTGCTGTTGACGCTGTTACTGTTTTTTCATTGTTAGTTTTTAACATGTATGTGAAAAAAACAACCTAGATTTCATTATTTCAGCTTTGATGCTGGTGAGTCAGAGTTGGCCAATATAAAGATGGAAAATATGTCATTGAGGAGATAACAGTATGAACTTACTGTAAAATATAAATTTAAAAAACATGATAATTGATACGGCCAAAAGCTACATGTTTAGTTTTATGTGTAAAGTCTTATTAAATAAATGTACACTGACTGATCTTTGGCAGTTTTTGTATTCTGTGTGTATTTGTGGTTACAGTGAAATATCCATCACTGGTTTATGAGGTCATAGCTTTCTGTGGACTTGTGTTTACTGTCTAAGCTGGAGAAAACCCTTCTGGTGTGCGTGCACCAGGGGAAGGGCATAAAAGTTTGTGAGAAAGTGTTAGAGAGAGAAACCATGTGTGTGTAATAAAAGACAGTAAAAAGTGTTTGTGTGTGTCTGTAGGTTTTAGATAATTTTGTGTGCATGTGTACGTGTGTGTGTATGTACGTGTGTGTGTGTGTGTGTGTGTGAGAGAGAGAGAAAGAAAGACCAAGTCAAAGGGAGAGTGACTGCACATTTGAGTATACGTGTGTGTGAACGAAAATGTGTGTGTGTTTATATATATATATACACACACACCGTTGTTTATGCTGAGTCGACTGTTTCATCGCCTTGATGAAGCACACACACACACACACACACACACACACACACTCTCCTGTCGGCATTGGTGAAATGTCCTCCTCCCTGCCTGCGTTTGAGATTTTTTCACCAAAAAAGGAAATGGAAAACTCGTAGCTGCATGGGGGAGGAAGGGGGGTTGACTGGTGGTGAAAGCGGGAGAGAAAAGAGTGTGGGAGAGAGAGTGGGAGAGGATGTTCACATCTGGAGTTGCTCCATGGCACTTTCACTGTGTGTGTGTGGGGGGGGGGGGGGTCAGCTCCACACACGGCTCCCTTTGGGTTTATTGGAAGTAGGAGACGAGCGGGGAGGTGGCAGTTAGCAGGAAGGGTCAGAGGAAGAGCTGGCGATGTTGACCATATCATACGCTACATGCACTCTATAAACACGTTCAACGTTTACAGGTCTTACTATGGATTTGAAAGCTGCCTGCCCTCTCACAGTCTTTCTAATGTTCAGCAACATTATTTTCCCACAAACTCTTTTTTTCCTTAAGTTTGTCCCGCGTATTTCTTATCGCTGTCACCCAGAATCCAGTTTGCCCACCAGAAGTTCCTGAAAAACAGGACATGTCTGAGAAAGTGTGACCTTTCATTTGGCTTGAAGTGTGCAAACAGAAACCCAGCTGGCTTCTCACACTCTCTCACAAGAGGTTTGGTCTCTTCACACAGAAGATATGAGGCTCACAATTTTTAACGTTTCACCAAAACTTTAACCCCTTGATGCAAAAACAAACAGCATGACTTAGCGTGTAGGCGCTGAACATGATCTAGCCGGACACTATATAACATGTTAGGCTGTCTGCCTGTAATGTCCTTTTCTAATTTCACCCAAAAGAGACGTGTGAAATTGAACTTGCCTTATCAGCCTTTAAGTGGAACTCCACTACTGAAGGACTCTTAGCTTCCTAATCGTGACTTTACAAGCTTAGTTTTGCTTGCTTTTAAGATTATTTTAGATATGGAGTATGAAAATACTAATATTTGCATATACAGTATCTATTTATGGCCATTAATGGCTCATGTATTACATAACTAATCCGATTTCTGTTTAGTTTTAAATTCCTTTATGTTTACAAGTTTAGATTAAATTTAAGTATATAGCTTTTAGAGTATGTGTGTGTTTGTGACAACCGTTTTGGAGCCTATTGCAATGACGCCTTACGTGATATGGGAAAAATTGTTTTGCTTAATCCATGTCTCACATTTTCTTGTTTATGTGATTTAATTCATTTAAACTTTATCCATGTGTATCTATGCAGGTTTACCAGATACAGTGCAAATAGATAATGTCCAGTCCCTGTAGTTTGGCAGCAGCAGACACGGTTTGCCACTTTCAAACGAAACATTTCAAGCAACAACTGGTGTCATAATATGCAGTCTTTGCTGTGAGGAAATGTACAAATTCTACCTCCCCGGGAGGCCAGTCTATAAAGAGTTGTGATTAATTACATGTATTGGTATATTGGCAAGAGACACTTACAAGGTAGTGTTGTGTTCTTATATTTAGAAATAGAGACGCATAGAAATCAGTTTCAGAAAACTTCTCTTCATATTAACTGTATTTATTCCATGATGATATGATGAGCATTACAAAAGTACTCAGCTGAGGACCCGTCACTGTCCACAGACCACATTTAAGTAGTGACTGTCTCACAGATCCACAGAACAGCCACGATCTCTTGTTTACAACACATTTTATACCCTCCTTTCAGGTATAGTCTTCTCCCATTGGTTGGCTGGGGCCAGGTCCTTTGGCCACGCCTCTTAGCACTTCTCTGCTCCAATCAGATCTTCGTCACCCTTTTAGGTGGTGTACTCTTCCACGTCACAGTTTACAAATACTGCATCTTATTTCACAGTAGTTGGCCACTAGACCATGCGTAGTCACGTAATTCAATGACATCTTTCATATCACATTTAATACTTCTAAACAAGGACACAATAAGGCACATTGTAACGACTTACATATTGATTATTATCACAGTAGTAGCAATAAAGACTTCTCCAAGTTGAGAGGTTAACCAAATTAACATTCAATTTCATATTTTGCAACTCTTTCTTCTGCCCGCAACAGTTTGATTGAGCCTGTTTGGACAGGACAAAAAATTGCTATTCAAATGGGTTCATGAACTTCTGTGACCTCGGGTAATTCCCAGCATAGCTTCACCCGGTAGCAAACCGAGCAGAGGTCTATTAGCAGTCGTAAGTGAAAACACCTGTGTGGGCGTGCAGCCTTGTGTCTGAATAAGCCTTCTGTTGCAATAAACTTGAATCCTACCTACGGACTAAGACATTTTAAAGTACAGAAAAGTGAGATATCATACCTTCATTTTAAACATTGTTCATGTTTTAATCATTTATTCCCCGTATTGTTTTTGGTATTCAGGCTGCACGGTAGCAACAGACACACCTGGTAGGAATAACTGTGTGAGTGTCTCACCTGTTGATTCCTGATTGGGAAACACACGTGTGGCAAGTGATCAGGTCTGTATATATAGTGAGGTGTATGGCATTTGCTCTTTTGGCCGCTTGAAGAGGTTCAGAGGAATCAAAACATGAATAAATAAAAGTGTGGTGTGTCGTTAGAACTGTTGAAATTTGGATTCCTCGTGTTTAAGATTAAAGTGTGGGCCGTGTAGACAAATTGAACATTCAACATTTTTGACCTCAGGCTTAATTTGACTTATTGAAAACACACAGACGTCCAAATATCTCATCAATATGTAATTTCACTACAATACATGTGAGATTAAGACTTTACTGCTTCTTTTCTGGCACTTACCAGAGTTCAGACACTTACTTTTTTTGTGTTTTACCAACGTTAAATGAAATTAATATCGGTTTGATGCTGTGTTGCTGCAGATAATTCTCTCCTTTCAAACCAGACACATTGCTGGGTTTCTGCTTTTTTGAGTGAGTAAGTCTACAAGTGAGTGCAATAAAATCCGTGAACATTGTTTGTAGAGAACAGTTTGATTTGTGTGGAAATCAACACATGACTGTTGCTCTCTGTGTTGTTCAATGGATTACCTTCATATCATAATCAAATACTGTCAATAGGATTAACGAAAGCCGTTGTGTGACTATAAGGGGCAAGAACTATTTTATTCAACAAGCAGCAGAGGCAGTCAAAAACTGTAGCTAGTCAAAAAGTACAGTATTTAAATATCAGATCACATAGACTTATACCAGATGCACTACAGAACGCCACAGGAAGTCCTTTCTCCCTGTGGCGATAAGACTTTATAACGCATACACCTCACAGAGGAGACACAGTGACCTGAGGTCCTCTCTCTCTTTCTCCTCTCTTCATCTTCATCATCTTCATTCTTTATATGTAGGTTCATATGTAGCTTACTCCCCTCTTCATACTTAGTTTGGTTTGGTAATTTTCTAGAATATATATATATATATATATATATTGTATAAAACAGTTTGCACCATTTGTACATTTTTGTAAATTTTTGCATCTTATACCGTCTCCTACTGTGTACTGCAACTGTTGCACAACAATTTCCCTCGGGATAAATAAAGTTCTATTTTATCTTATATTAATTCATCATACATATAATGTATGTAGTGTTTACTATATGCTGTTTGAGAGACAGAAGAGTTTTGACGGTAAAATTACTTTTTGAATATTTCCATATTTGAACATGGCTGTCAAAAGACAGAAAGTTAAACCCTCTGCCCTCTGGCTTCTTCCTGCTCTCCCCTGGCCTGTGTCATTACTCAGTTTAGCGTTAGGTGTCCACTTGACAAAGTGCACTGGTCCACCGCAGTCATGTCTGTAGTATGTAACCTCAGCAGACGTGGGTTAACCCCAAATGTCTGAAAGATTATACTCTCATTGGTAATTCAGCATACCTCAGTGACTATACTTAACTGCATGTTTGCTACTGGAGAAGCTGGAGGATTGGGTGATGCTGAATCAGAATGAAATTAAGTTACAAAGCATGTCAGTTTACAGTTCAACTCAAATACTGAAATGTTTCCATTCAAGTTAAGATATGGCAAAAATGTGTTAAAAAGAAAACCCACCCACCAGTTTAAAGAAATACATTGATGTCCATTTACTGACTGTCTGGTGTTAATTTGTGAATGTTAGAATACTAACATGCTAATCTAAGATGGTAAACATGCATTATATGGATGGAGGACTTCTTCTTTATCTTAACATAATAACTCCCGCAATAAACCGAATTCTCACAGCAGTGACGAACAAACACCAGAGACTCGTTATCTATTAGTTATATATGTTTTCTAAAAGTGCTCTGTTTCTTCGTACTGTACCACGACAGAACATAGGGCTCCACAGCGGAGCAGCTGTAGCGGCTCACTGTGTCCTAAAGGCCTTTGTGCTGTGGATGGAGATAGAAAAAAGAAAACCCAACATGTGTCCCAAGTTGACGCTCACGGGGCTGGTGCTTGCTGGCGAGGTTTGGAGTCTGCCTCTGTGGCTTGGCCCGAGCTGTCGTCCTCTCCATTCACTCCCATCTGAGGTCAAGGAGTTGTGCTTGTTTGTGGGAAGCTCTTATGCTGTCTCGTAATGAACGCTCTCAGCAGGAAAACAAGGCCTTGTTTTTCCACAGCTCAGGGTCGCATGTGTCCACCGCTCTGATCCAACCTCTTGTTAAAATCCCTCCTTTCCCGAGAATGACTGATGACAACTGCAACTCTGGACTGCATCCTAGTCAGTGAGCTGTTTAATATTCTCAGAAGGCATACCTGACACTTCAGCTATAGTAACTGACCACATACATACCCTTGAAAATAAAAAACACCACAACTTCTAGAAGAAAAAGTCACCTCATGCTGCTAAATATGCAGGAAATATTTTTTTGTATAATGCATTGTATTTGGATTTCACACCCACATTGCATTTCACACATTCTACAGTGAAAAATGTGTTAGGACACTCTGTGTGTCTGTTCTACTGCCATTTTCTCTTTCCGCATACATTTCTACGCTTTTCGAGGTTTGATGTGGTTTTGGAACTAAAGCAGTTTATTAATGCGGGGGCGAAGGAATGTGATAAATTCTAATAAAGCAATTCAGGCTCGAACATCCCGGGGACACAAGAATATTAGTCGCATCTATTGTCTGACTGTGGTTTAGAGCTCTGCCCTTCTTCGTAAAATCCTCTGGCGAAAACCATAAAAAAAATATATAATGCCTAAAAATGTACAATATGCAGTAAAGCTTCTTTGTTCCTGAAGAGGAAAGCTAATTATGTTGGCAGATTATTATCTCAGTTTACATCTTCCACTTGCTCTTTCTGCTTAGTTTGAGAGCTAGAATGTGTATTTGTTAACTTGTAATGTTGTTCAAACAAAAGTTTGGCAGCAGTCAAGGGAATATTCAAAGAGTGACACAAATAACGATATTTCCTCAGAAAAAGTTCCTTTTTTGCTTTTTGCTTTTTTTTCAGGGTTTATTTTTGAACTTTCACCCGACTTTGAGGTTGATTGGCGCAGGTGGATTCAACTTGTCAGTAGCTCAAAAGAAGGTAATGAAAGGTTTTGAGTCAAAGCAACAACAGCAACTCTGCTGATTGTTGGGAAAGAACACAGCAGTCACAATCAGGCCGAGTGCATGCAGTGAGGACGATGAAAGACGACTCAAATGAGCCAAAGCTGTTCTCGGGAAATAAAAAACCTCTTGATTACTTTTCTGCTTCAACAGGGTCGACGGTTGTCAATGAAAAACACAATCATACTGCAGGATGTGTTCGAATCTGCATGTGTTTATGACACAGAGGTGATTTTAAGGGTGAAGGGCAGTTTGCTTTGCATGCATGGTTTAAAAGAAAAAGAAAAAAAACATTCCCACATTAATATTCGTGCAGCTGACTTGCTGGAGCAGCCCAATATAGCTACAGTCCTCTACTGTTGGCAGCTGGGCAGCTCTATTGGAACAGTTGTTTGGAGATGAGATGTTTGGAATGCAAAACATTTGAGGAGTGGATTGACCATAATGGACTATAATTCAAAATGTCAAGAAAATCTAACGTTGAAAAAAATCTGATTAACTCTTCAACTCTTTGTAAAGGAGTGATCTGATTCCTGTTTAAAAAAAGAGAAGTTGGAGAGAAAGAGAAGAGCGAGAACATAGAGCTTGGATGTCTCTTTGATTTGATTTGATTTGATTTACTTGGACAGGAAAATGATTGAGATGATATATGAAATGCCGAGAGGACAGTTTCTAGAAATTCCCATGAATAGATAGATCTAGATGAATAGATTTTTATAGATTTCTGCATAATCTTTATCATTTTTCACCAATTTAATCACTAGCAAACGCCTGCCGTACAGAAAGTGCCTTTCTCACAAGCTCATGATGCCATAAAACCCCCACAGAAGTAGTAGAATGATGGTCAGCGTATAAAGTTAAAGACACACGCCTATCATCAGAACTTCAACAAGG
The DNA here is from genome assembly GCA_943590825.1 of Bovichtus diacanthus. Lineage (NCBI taxonomy): Eukaryota > Metazoa > Chordata > Actinopteri > Perciformes > Bovichtidae > Bovichtus > Bovichtus diacanthus. The sequence continues at coordinate 1,541,539 of CALSBV010012107.1, forward strand.
GAATCAGTAGAAGCAAAACCATGTAGAAAATCTTTAGAAGATAAACAGAGATGAATCATAAAATAAAGGTTACTTCGTTAATACAGTGATAGAAGATTCTTATGATTGAGTCATTTTATTGTTTTTCTCTTCTCTTTTCTTTCGGCTTTGCGACTCTCTTTCCCAGTCAAAACACTACTGAAACTCTTTTGACAAACCTCTGGAAAAGAAAATGATTTACTATGATCTCGTGAAAAAAACACAGCAAACCTAGGTTCGATTTCATATGATAATGATAATGCCATATATTAGTTACTTATGGCACATTTGTGGGCTGATGTGTTCTGTGTTTTCATAGCCCCCTCTTGTGGTCATTTCTTTCATTGCAATTGTGTACCACCATAAGTGCACATAAGACCACAATCTACAAGATGCTATTTTGAAAATAAAATGTATTTCATGACATGAAATGTTGCCTCGCCCCGCCGCCCTTATATCTCTGCCGGGGAAGAGATATAACACCCTTATATCTCACCCTTCCTCCACCCTCACCCCAAACTACATAATATCATAACATTGTTCATACAGTAAATCATGTTTCTTGGGCTTCAGATCCAAAGAGTGAGAAATAAGAATGTTTTGATTCAAGTCTTTAATACATAATGTTGATAAGTCTTAATGTTCATAAAGTATACATTTACATTGAGCTGCACTTTGCTATTAATATAGATGGTTCTTTAACAGGATGCAGGCTGTCGCTAAAAAGACAATCCAGTAAATTAAAGAAACGTTTAAAAAGACAATTACAAATGTACAACGATACCAAATATGCATTCTCTCTCCGTTTCACACATTGTATTAATAGACTCTTTACAGCTGTGCTGAAATCAAAGTTGGACTACATTTCATAAACCCAGATATTTAAAATAATCATCTGAAAAGATGCTGCGATTATTGTGAATTTCAATATTTTAAAAACTGCAAAGTACATTTAAATAGAATGCCACACATCTTGCATATAGTTTTTTGTTCACATGTAGTACTGATTACTTCCAAAAGGGGGCAGAACATTTCAAGTATCATGTCTAGTCTTCCTTAAGCATCTTCTGAAATTTTCCTCTCCTGCATCAGGAGTTTCTGACCTTTTCTTGAGCCTCAGACACATTTGGGTTGAATTAAGCTTTGTAAATAACAACTAAACCTTGTTAAGTATGCTGCTTGTCTCATGCATTCCCCTGGGTTTTCCACTCGCTTATTACAAAAATGATTGCTTGATACATCATTGCTTCTCCCTGGGAAATCCTACTTCTCCTTTCTTCCTTCTGCAGTAAGTGTCGAGCACAGCGTCAGCTACAGACCCTACAGATGATACTGCAGAAAATCAGTGAATCTCTCATGGACGTTTGAACATCTGGCACCGACAATGAAGATTGAACCCTCGTCTGCCAAATGTGTTCTTACTACACCGCCCTTAATGCCTTAGTTATGATTTCCATTTCAAGTGACTTATGTCTTTTGTCTATCATCAGATGTAGATTTATCTCTCATAAAGAGTGTTGGCTTCCCCAAAACATGAAATTGTTTGATTTTGATTTAGCAGCCCTACTTTTATAGATAGCTGTTGCTGATCAAACATGTCAGGCTGTCAGCGTGGATGTACAATTCTTTGGAATATTTTTTTAAGAATCGAAAAGAACATTTTCTCTTTGTAGATTTCCAGATTTAACCTCTCAGATCTCGAGCCACAGAGAGAGGACGGTTGTGGAGCTTCAGAGATGGAAATGATCACGGTTCACTGGGATTGCTTGACGGGAAATCTCCAAAGGCTAATCTTTAAAGAGCTGGACGCCACTATACTGGAAGAGTCCAGTAGATGCTGCTGGCAGTCACTGGTGACTCAGTTGGAGAATCCAGTGGCCTCATGTACCCCGGACCTCTTATTCACCCGGCTGATGACAGAACACCATAGGGAGATTTCTGCAAAAATGATGTCATCGATGTTGTGCATTATATTGGAACTGAAAACATGTCTATCAATCTAAAAGGGTTTTTCACATGCATTTTGAGTAAGAGATTGAGTTAAAGGGGTCAAATCACCCAAAAGAATGACCTTGTGGGGGTATTTGCAGAGATTTTGACGTTGGAGGTGAATGGAATTATTATTTAATTGTATTGATTATTTATGGCCCTCAACAGCATTGAACAATGACTTTTGAATAAACAGCAACTTTCCAGAAACATGCCCTTGTTATTTTTAGATAAATCACAGAGCTTTCTGTGGACAGTTTCCAGTATTTGCAAAGTTTGAAAGGAAATACTTCCTTATGAAAACTTTCGAGTGAGGTCTGGGGATTATCCTGAGGAAGCAATACATAATTCTCATATTAAACTGAGCAGAATCAGCATTTGGTATGTTTTTTGTATTATCCCCCCCAAAAAAAACGGCTTCCACTTTAACCGTTTTAAAAGCATTACTGGTACAAACAAACTATAGACACAAGCATAGACGTTCATCCTTGACCTTGGTAACCATATGTGTGACATACATTGCTGGCAAAATGGAAGAAGGGCTGATTTTTTTTTTTTTGTGTGTTTTTGCAAGTCTTTTTTGCAGCATCTCAATTTTAAAGGTCCACTTACTATTTGCGGAGCTTTCAACGTTATCTTGCAGTTGATGTTCCACACTGATGACACCTGAGCCAGCTCCCTTCGCCGATGACGACTGAGAGATTCAGATGAGAACTCTGAAAAAGCGACTCTAATTGAATAATTGAGCTGAGATTATTTTTGTCTGACGAACCATAAACAGGATTAGAAAACATAATAATGAATTAGATTTAGTGATAATCTTTGTATTTCAGGCTCTGATTATGAGTTGTGGTATAGCGGTGGTACCCTTTTGTTTACGTTTGGATCCGAGGTTGTGCGTTTGAGTCGAGCAGACATGGACTTGGTGGTGTTCCCTATTGACGTGATGCACTCCCTGGGGTCTGGCTTAAAGGCCAAACAAAGTAATGAAACCATTTAGTGTTATGGATCTTGGCAAATCAAAAGGTACCCATATACTCCAAAGATTTAGCATTAATTTCTCTTGGAAAACATGGGAGTTGGGAACAACAGAGTGAAAAAAAAAGAAAGAAAGAGAGAGTGGGAGGTGAGGGAGCGCTCCGTCCAATGGAGCCAGGGTAAGAATTTATGGTCAGGAAGAGCGATGAATGTGTAATTTACGGTGCATACTCTACCATTCCCCCTGCCCTCCCTTTTGGTAATGAGAAACGGCTGTTTTGTTGTAGGGCCAAGGCATGGTACCCCCTCCCTTCTGGCTATGACACACCATTAGTTTTTATTTCTGTCTCTGCTTTTACGACCTCTGCCCAGGCGCCAGCATTTGGCCGGTGATCGGGACCATCACACCATCGAAGCTCTTCCACCTCCCAAGATGGCCTCCAGTAGCCTGAGGTAGACCATACCATAACTACTGAGGGCTCTTAACTGGAGATAGATGGCATCTCCCAGCAGACTTTTTTTTTTTTTATCATTCTTTAAGGTTTTGATTGAGTTCAGGTCAGAGAAGGATACTTAGTAGTTCAAACTTTCCCCATAAAGTTACGATGGCAGAGCTAGTGTGAAAAATCGGTCATTAAATTGTCTAAATAGTCCTAAGTATTTGAGACTGACCTCCCTTGTCGTGTGTGCTTAGTCTATTATATGAATAAATGATTACTGTTATTGTTTCATCAATAACAGATTGATGATTAAATGATCCCCATAAAGACTTAATTCCTCTTAAGTGCCGCTTGGGTCTTAATTTAATAGTTTGGGCCATTATTCTATTGGTTAAATAATTGCTGACATCTGAGAACATGGTTAAATTTCTACAATTAAATCTGCAAAAACACGAGTGGTCAGACAGGCAGTAAACAAGTTTATTCCGATTCTAAACCCCCTTACTTTGAGGTAAAGCCGCGAGTGAGTGCACACGAAACGTTAATAATAATCCCTCATTGCACGAGAAAGCTGTGTATACGCCGACTAGTTACAGCAGTTTTATTTTATTGCACTTTATTTAAACTTTTTTTTTACTGTATTTAAAATCACATTGTTTGTTTGAGCTGTGTCGTTTTTTGGCCACATTCTTGTCCTTTTTTGCTTTCAACACTATGTGGTGAAGCCAAAGGCAATTTCCACAACTATATATATATATATATATATATATATAACCTAAGGGAATGTTCCACAACATAGTCAAGTCTTTATAAGATTGTGTCCTTATGTGTAAGACGTTTCATACATGAATACATACAAGTGTACGTGTGGCACCGGTATAAACTTTGAATACCATGAGAGAATTTTAGATGAATAAACGGTGGATCAATTGCGGACAAAATCATCAAAGTCAATCTAACGTAAATCAGACAAACTAATAGCAAAATCAGTGTATGACTGAAGTTTCATCAGCTTCATCTGAACTTTATTTAGGCTTTCACAGAATAAGCTATACATGATGATTCTAATACTTCTTATGTTAGATGATAAACACAATTTGACATATTCGGTATCGCAATCCATAGTATGAATGAGTAATGTAGCGTGTAACTTCTCCTGAAACTAATATCTTGTGTAAAGCAAACAGACCCATGGAAAACAATCTAAGGGGGGGGGGGGGAACACTTTTCTCTGCATCTGTAATGTCATGAAGCTTTTGGAGTATACATGTGTAAAATGCTATGATTGTTTTGAAACTTGAGCAGTAGGAAACATTATAGTTGTGCAAAATATTCAGACCCTGTTGCAAACAGATATGATTACTGAGCAGCTGATGATTTGATGGCTTATATGATAATCAGTGGCTTGTAGTTACTGCATATTTGATATATCACTGTGCATTTACATTTACTTCCTCTTGTTTTCCAGAACCTATTCCTTCAATCTATAACACACATGTGCAAATGTAAACATACATTTACAGACGACTAAGTTCCCTTGACAAACAACTTGATTCCGTGCAGAAATGCATACAAAGTACACAAACACACAAACTTTAGGTCGAGACAAGCACGCACGCACGCACGCGCACGCGCACACACACACACACACACACACACACACACACCAACACACACACACACACACACATACGCACGTGCACACACACACACACACACACACATGCAACACACACACACCAATACACACACACACACACACACACACACACACACACACACACACACACACCCGTTTGCATGGACAAAGGCACGCACATGCAACCTTGTACACATGCAAATACTCACACAATGTTTTATTCCTCGTTTTCTGTGCAGAGTTATTTTCTGATACAAACACGAACATCTAATTCGAAACAAACAACTAATCTATCAAAAGGCAAAAGTTTGAGTCAAGACACCGGAGAAGGATACGAGCCAGTAATCCTCCTACATCTTCTCTTAGGCTTGTTTTGTAATAGATTCCCTCCACAAAATAATATACTGTATAGAACACCTTCTGTCCTCAACAGCCACAAATGATTTCCAGTGCCTTTCTTTTTTTTGTTTCATCTCACAATAGGAAATAAAGGGACATAGACTTAACACTATTCATTGACTTTAAATCACGTACAGCGGCATTTGAGAAAATCCATCTGCCACGTCTCAAAAGCATGAAAACAAATGAAGAACAGATTGTGATTAAAATCGGAATGGAACAAAATACATCATAGATCAGAGGAGAGGGAAGAGGACCTTCATTCATTATCAGACTTCCAGCTTGAATGCTGCATTTGAAACACAGGAATCTGTTCTTAGTTCATGAAGTGACATGGTTTGGGTTCATGACACGAGCCACAATCGTCAGCATGGCTTTGCATTCCAACAGTGATCCCTCACGGTCGAAAGAAAACCAACCAGTCTTTCTGAACACCGCGAAGGCACCAGTATCTTCCAGAAATGTTCATCTATTCAAAAAGCTCAGAGAAGCCTTTTTGTGTTGCAGCAATCCTCCAGTTCTCTTTGCATCTTCTACAATGCATAGCAGCATTAATTCATTCCTTCATCACTTTGAACTTTGTCTATGGCTGGTGCTGCTGGGTGAGGCATTGTCTCTGTTTATCTCTCAGCCCCATCCAGCAGGCGATGGAGTTTAGCTGACAGAGCTGGTTGTGATGCTGGGAGCAGTTGTGGTCCTGCTCTGGCCTTTTCTCCGCTTGCCTCCTCCCCCTCCTCCTCCTCCTCCTCCTCCTCCTCCTCCTCCTCCTCCTCCTCCTCTACTGCCATCTTTGCCTTCTCGTCCTCGTCCACGTGCATTCTCCCTCTCTCTCCTGTTAGTATCATCTTGTCTGTCTCCCTTACTCTTCCTCTCTGAAATGACAATGCATAGAAAATACAATTAATAGTTTACAATACTTCTCAAATAGACATCTGTCATCATCAGATGCTGTTGTGTGTAGAAGTGCCTCGACTGTCTAATGAAAATTAAAAACATGGATGCCTGAGGGACGAGAAAGTGGATGATAAGGTATGTGTTGGATCAGGACTTGTGGTTGTGGCTGTGTGGTTTTCCATACAGGCAAAACAAGCGTAAACCATGCGCATCCCGTCCAGAATTATTCATAAATGCCAACATAATGCTCTGTTTAGCCACACCGACAGGATAAATAAAGCAGCGACCAAAATAATACATCAAAAGATTTGGAAGTCAATCGTTTTTAGCCATGTTAGACTGAAATATCTAAACAAAGTTGGATCAATTTCCATAAATCTTTGCACTGACTATCATGTCCCCAGAGGCTGAATCCTAATCAGTTTGGTGATCTCCTTCCTTTTCCTGTAGCGCCACTATGAGTTACACATTTGTACATTAAGTGAAATACCTTGGCAACTATTGAATGGATTGGCCTGGACATTTGGTACTGACATTCCTGTTCCCAACAGCATGAACTGTTATAACCTTAGTGATCCCTTAACATCCACCATCAGGTCACAATGTTAAAATGCGCAATACTTTGGTTTATGACCAAATACCTGAAACACTAATAACTGTGTTTGTGGACTGCTGTTTGGAAGTCTCCAGTTTGACGTCGCCATATAGTTTCTTTTGCAACCAGAAGGTCGAGCAAAGTATAACCCAACATTGAACAAGAAAGTTTTAGGATACCAAAGTGTTACAATTAACTTTCACGATCTGAAAACACACTGTGAAGGGATTAAAGACCGCCCTAAAGCACACGCTGCTTTATCGTCTATTTTACTCTAACTGGGAACCTAATTTACAAAATGAACATCATGCTCTATTGAAGAGGACTTGAAACTAGTGACTGAGACCATAAACTAGTCAGGAAACTGTTTACTGAGATAATAAATCTCATTGATTTCTATACAACCGGACTTCTTTTTGTCTGCTGGACATTGGGAATAAAGCAAATTTAAGGCACTTTTCAGACCCGGAAGTTTCCACCTGGTACAGCCTCCGATAGCCGCCAGCGTGACTGCAGACTCTTTGTCTTCACTTCTGTTTCAATAGCTAATCACTTCCTTGTCCCACTAAACGCACACATAGGTCTGCCACCCATCTCCTCTCTGCTGGTTGCATTATGATCCACACCTGTCACATATAATTATAGTCAGAGTATAATTGCTCTCTAGATACAAACATCCATCACAGTGTGGTTAATGTCCACATGTAACCCATTTAGAAGAGGAAAGAGCTTCGTTCTGCTGCTGACTTTAATATGCAGCACATGTAGAGCACTCAGGACAGTCAAGTGACACAATTGTCTGTCACATAAATCATTTTAAAATCACTTCTGGCATAATGACTTAAACATTGTCAAGGGCCCAATAATGGCCGATAAGAACGTGAAGAGCTGTCACAAAGTGGAAATGGACATTGTGTCTAGTGTCAGATGGCTATTGTTTAGGCAACACTCAAAAGTATTGGGTTTTGTATATCTGAGGGAGTGTAGTTAGGCTGGAGGATGTTTGTTATGAACTTGTGCGTTGAGAGTCTCTGCACATCCTGGAAACTGAGTGAACACATGCCAAGGGCTGGACAGTGTTCACGACGCAGTTGACAACAGCAGGGCTTATGGCGCCACAATGTTTGTCTACTGCTGTGCAGTAATAACTGTTGGTCTGTGTTTATTTCCCTACTAGCATTTTTAAACTTGTCGTACAAACAGTTATGATTATTTGGTTTTTAGCACAAAGTAGAAAAACAAAAATTCAAAGGTGCAATGTTTCTCAAATTTCACCAAAAACATTTCTACATAGCCAGTGAAAATCATTATACGGTGATGGAGTAGATTCAGTGTAGCTGAATGTGGACGGGCCTAACACAAAAAACATTTACTCACCGCAGGCCCATGCAGAGTCACAATTTCTTTTCTCAGCCGAAAACAAGGCTCAGTCCCACACAGTAGGAATGACTCCTCTTTATCAAGAGCCATTAATGAGAAAAATCATGAAAACAATACTTTCATTTGGTGAAGTTGGCTCAAATCATACAGGAATATTTTATGTCAGGCACGATCATCAGTCATGTGCTGTCTTGAATTGATAAACATATTTCTGAGCTTTTATGGCCACCATTCAAACAAGCACTTAATAGTTTCAATTTATATCAATGACGCACAATGAGAGAGAGTGAAGCATGAGTGAAGTTAAGAGTCCTCCCACACACTCTGCAGCATCTGAGCTGATGTGCTTACTGTGTAAGGACTTAATTACTTCTCTAACAAATCACTAATGGACCCAAGAGTGGGGAACTCCATCAGTTTATGACAGCCCTGATTGTACCTCCTCTCCATCCAAGCTAAACAATTTTGCCTGACAAATGCAATAACACATCCAGAAAATACTGTTTTCGCGTGAGACCCTTTTGTGAAGCTTTAGGAAAAGGGGAAAAAATTTGCAGTCAAATCAACACAAAGCGTGAGTTCTGCAGACCACTAAATCACTAATGTTATACAATGTCTGCCCCCTGTGTTTTAAATAGCCAGCCTGCCAGCCCACTCCCACAGATGAATCCACAGCTGCGCTCTTTTTTTTTTGTGTCATGGAGTGAGTTTACCCACACGATGAACTGGTTCACCTGAGTCATGGTACCATCACCCACTACCTCAATTCAAAAATGAATTCCTGTGCATTTTGGCAGTATGCTTATTTTCAATCAAAAGCATTTGGCGGAAGAACAGAGGAAAAACAGGACAAAAAATCTCCTTAATATCAACAGTTGACTATTTCACAATGCACAAAGCTTCTCTGACTCATCTCGTCAGGTGACACGTCATCCTCGCCTTTCTGAAACGACCTGCCTTTGCTCCAATTTCACAAATGTTGGCTGTCAACATAGCAGTTTTTCTAGGGCAGTTTATAATATTTCACTGTGAATTATTCTCCTCAACCAAAGGCCAACGTTCTTCCCAGGATGCAGGTGTCAGACAGAGAAACTTTGCTTCTCATTTCTCAAATTGTGGTGCCACAGCCTGTCCGAAGAAGATCCCACTCCTCACTGAGCAATTACACGTCACGCCAGCCTCCTTCCCTCTCGACATGACCACGGATCTATATGGCACAATGTCAGATCACGTTCTGTTCTTTAGACTCCGAGCCCTATAGGAACCGTTCCACAGAAGAGGATGTTGCTTGAATACGCAAGCGTGTTCTTGTATATAACCAGGTCACATGTTGCAACATATGTAGAATTGCCAAGAGCGTGCAAATATCGTTACACAATTTGGCTGCTGTTTTCCGAAATTCCCTAAGCGTGCCACCGTCCAATAAAGGCTTTAAATACTGCTCATTAACAATCTTCTCAGTCCTTGTAAATGAGTGTAAGTTTCCAACTTTGGTTAAAATTGGCTCATTATGGAAAGCAGATTAGTATATGGTGGCATTTAGAGACAAAGACATTTTCTAATAATAAAAAAATCCCCTTTGCCGTTCAAGAGAACAAACCAAGCAACGAACTCCCTCTTATTTCGGAGTTTCTCACGGCTTCTCATCCCAACACTGCTGCAGGTAAATATTGTCTCATTACTAAGGACAAAAATGTTTAAAAGCAAACAACCAGGACCATTGTTGTTGTTTTTCTGTTGCACTTTTCATCCGATAAACTTGGGACCTGTTGGCACGATCTGTCATGTATTAGCTGTGATTGAGGCCAAGAGCGACTAATAAGCTGTTGTGAAAGTTGATAATGGCCATTGACTGGTGAGAATGACTGTTAACCTGCTGGAGAGCTGTGTGGATGATAAGAGCCCAAGCAAACATGTCATGGCCGTGTAAACCTCACGCTTCAGTGGTCTTCAGAACAAATAGCCCTTCTTAGCTCTGATCCTTGTCCAGCTTTGCAATGCGTAATGCCTTCATCTGCTTGGCTCATAGATGGTGTTTATTGTTTACATGCTGAGAAGTCAAGAGATTTTGTATCCTTCTGTGAGCTCAGCCAAACCAAACCCAATCAACATGCTGCGGGTTACAGACACGCTGGCGGGAATGCAGGCCTTTGGATGGTGAGTAATGGTTCCATCAGTCATCATATTAACCGGTGGAGGCATTTCATGATGCGCATGGATTTCTATTGCTTGTTCATCTGTAATCTGAGTACTCTCACTCATCATTTCCTCCTCAGTGTATATGTTTTCTGCACTATATGTGTATTTTTGTTTACCTCTCACACAGGGCGTCTTGGTCACGTTGCACTTCCTCCTCTCTGTCTGTGGAGCACAGGTCTGTGAGGGTACAAAGGCCGGGGAGGTGTCTGGGCTGTGGACCTGCAGAAGGGGCACGCGAACCCGAGCCTGCGAGCCTTTCTTAAATCCACATGTTTTGTTCTTCTTCATACAGGAACCCCATTGGCTCCACTCTCCCAGTTCGCACTCTGCAGGACGCTGGCCTGGTTAAAATAAAAAAAATGGGGACTAAAGTAGTGATTGAATGTTCCACAGCTCCAACATCTCACATTTGCTTTGCAGCCTACACGCCTGCTTTTTACAGCTCAGCAGTCTCTGCTCAGAATAATGACTAAGTAATTTCCAAATCTGAAAGCAATTTTTTATCTCTCCGTTTTTTTTTTTACTCAAGAGGAACAGTTTGAGAGGGTTGCTATGAACCTGAAAATGTACCGAAGACTAATGTGAAAGAGATCTTGTGACTTTTCTCAAGAGTTCAATTCCACTTTTCCAGGCCAGACAATTGAGCATAGTTAGCGTCTCAGATGAAGCGATAATAAAGATTGGATCAACATTTGGCTCACACCTACAGTGTATCGGCTGCTTCAGTAAGTGAAAGACATTGAAAACTAATTTTCTGGTTCATTACAAGAGCATTAAGAGACGCTATAGCTAAAGTTTTGAAATGAGTAAACAGTTAATGTTAAAGGTCAAAGGTCACTTACTGACACACTCCATGGTCTCATTGGCGGTGCGCTGGCCTGGAGGGCAGCTGACATAACATCGCCCACTGTGTGAATACAAGCCCTCCTTACATTTTGTGCAAAAATTGCGATTGAAACACGCTTCACAATTGTCTATTTTACATTCTGAAAGACAAAAAGAGAGGATCAAATGAGAGGATCAAATCAGTTACAGTCACATTGTGTCTGGTGATGGTTCATTTATTAGTATTAGGTCATTTCTACTGGAAACACAGACATTTCTATTGTTTTAGTGGAATAATCATTGCATTTTTGGCTGAAAAAAAGCAAATGGTTCTCCAGAGACAGGACATGAGGAACTTATATTTTATTTCCTCTGAGAGATTTATTAGTGATTAAACAACACATTTAGGGGGAATAACACTCTACTCTTAAAAACACATGCACCACAGGCCTTGTTTTTTTGGAAAGAATGAGGTGTGAATGAGTACAGCCAGGATTGCATCACTTCACTGGGTTTCTCAAGAGTTTCTGCACACCTCAGGTTCATTAAAATCTCTAACTCTCCAGTCAAACAAACAACTTCACACAATTTGGGAAATCACAAGAACAGGAGGCTAAAAAACCAAACATCTTGAAAGACTCCAAAAATGGTTGCTCTCATCTTGAAAGGCACATCCTTATTCTCGTGAAAAAAGGTGGAGAAAGGTGTAAATCTGTCAATTCCATTTCATATAGGTAATGTATTGAGATCTAAACTCAGTGTATTCATGTGTACTAACATATAGTAAGATTGTTCACTCTGCAGATGTTCTTATGCAAGGTCAGACATGATCTAACACTGATTCCTCACGGGGTTCAAGCCTCCTGCACCCAATTACTATTTTTAAGTCCTTGACAGCTAAATTTGACCGGACTGACGTTTGCAGCCCTGTAATGTAAGACAAATGTTGCGCACAAGACATTCTGGGATGAAATACATAAAGTCAGATGATTGGATAATAAACCAGGTTAGCCACTGAGGACCTGAAAAAAATTTTCTGAGAAAATTCCGACCTCTCTGCAACAAACCTGGACAGTGGAAGAATAATGTAACACACAGGGTTGAATTTGTTGCAAATTATCTAATATTTTGATACAAGTGCAAAGATATCCAAAAATGATAATAATTCAAATTGTTGTCGTTGTCTACTTCTCAGAATAAGGGCTGTAAAACCCAGTACCATCATTATAGTTTGACAGCAGTTGTATTGGTTCAAGGTTATGCAAACTTGAGAAAATATGATTTAGCACATCTAACAGCTATCATGTGATGCAGGAATGAAGAAAAACATCTTTAAGGAAGAATAGCTAGCATTTTTCTGACTGCAGCAGAAAATCATAACAGGCTGGTGTGCATTGTAGCTGTCACCTAAACACCTAAACTTACTTGAAGCCATGAATATCTATATAATATATATGTATTGCTGTGCGTAAGAATGATAATCTAAGCCAAATAAATCCTTAGTTACTTCAGAGGCCATACAGACTGTATATGATACAGTTGGTAAGGGTGTATCAGAACGAACTATGTGTAAAAGTGAAGCACAACAAACGTGTATTGAGACCTGGCAAAAACTTTGCACATGAGGGCCAAATAAAAAACACAGACATATTCTCCAAAAAAAACGGACAAACAACACCGCATTTGAGATGTTTTTGTTGGGATTTTGTTCTGATCCTGTTTTCAGCCCACACGCAAGGGGAAACAGACAACAGACTAAGGTTGCTGGCACTCCTCTGCTAAAAGTACGGGATCGGTGCCACCAGAACCAACTCAGTAAGTTTAGTAAGTACTGGGACTGTGGCCCCCCTTTCACCCACTTTCCAAATGAGCCAAACCTGCCTATAACCATAATGAAAACCAGTTCAATTAAAAGTTCTACTGACTTTCCTCCAGTTCAGCAAATACTTTGGTGGCTATTTTGGTGCTCTATTCCACAGGGATAAGTAGCAACAACAGAAGGAATTCATCAAGTGGTCATTCTAATTCACTCACAAGCATTGGAAAATAGTGGCACAATTTAGGACTGGAAAATGGTAGTATCGCTATTTTATACATTCATATTTTAGGTCTGTGTTAGAAACACAACAAGAAAATAAATTAACGGGGTATTCCTCGGCTCCACCAAATACCTCTATATTGTACACGAACAGGAGATGAAGAGCCAAAGATAAACAGATAGTTTACACTTCTGCAGGCCTGATTTGACATCAGCTGTGTTGATTTTTTACAGATTGGGCTGTTGCCAGGAAGTTAGCTTGAGCCTGCCTCGATTTGGAAGTTTCCAGATGTGTAGCTACAATTCTGTGGGTGCACAGTGGTGCTTGCAAAATCCCTTGGTCAAGAGTCTATGACACAAAGTGAAACTTACGGGTGCATCTGTTGTTGCCTTCTGGGTTCCTCATGCCAAAGTATCCCATTGGGCAGGAGGCGAGGCACACGCCTATCTGTCGAATGTCATTGCGCTCCAGGAAGATAAACAGCTTGGGCCTACATTTAATACAGCCGTTGTACTCAGAGCATCGCTCACAGCCTTTGGGGCAAGATGGTGGCCCCTCAGTACTAACTGTGGAAACATAAACAAAACAAGCAGAGAGGAAAGAACAGTCAGGTTGAGGTATAATAACAGCATGGTGTACTATCACATAAAAAGAGAAATAGTTTCCAGGCCAGATATGAATTTTCTAAATAAAATAAAAATGTGTCAACATTATGCCAAAAGAACAAGATTTTAATATTTTGCTGGCATCTGCACAGATTCAGCCATAAACCTGCAAGTGCTTTATCACTCCAGCAAGCACGGGTTAATGCTCGCAGCTTAATCTAACCTGGGGCCAGGCCAAACATCTTTGTTTGAACAGTTACTCACTGTTTACTTCAAACTGCATGCCGGAGATCCTTAACAGATTTTCATTTGGAGAAACCAGGGTAATTGGGGCCGACAGCCTACCAAGAGCCAGTCAAAAATCAGACAAGGCCTAAACTGGGGTCAGTCAGAAATGATGGGCATCAGAAAACTGCAATAGTGACGGACGAGGCCAAGAATCAAATACTGCCTGTGGTTTTCTAAAGTGGTACCAAACAGCAAGCTCCTGACCTAAGTCTGAAAATGGACTACAGATGCATTTTCTTCATGTCCTTGTAATCCCAGATTCAGACATGTTTTTCAATTCCCTCCTCCTCCAAAAAGGCACAACCGATACATGCAACCACTAATCTAAATA
>CALSBV010012107.1:1556167-1567646 GCA_943590825.1 Bovichtus diacanthus
GGAGTAATCTTTAACCACAGCAGAGGGGAGTGTATGAATTAGAGAAAGTGGTGTTGCAAGCGGTTTGTGACATGTGGTGGATTGAAAAAGAGCGAGTTTGTGCTTTCTGAAGCTACTCTCCTCCTGCATGACACTGAAATCATTCAGGGAGAGAAATCTGATGACATTAAAGATGTAAATCCGAGGTGTAAATTGCAGATCACGCCTCTGACTGTGGCGCTGTAGAGGACGCTCATGCATATGGCGAGTGACCCAAATCCTTCTGTCCTCATTACAATGGCACATGACAAACTGCGACAGCATTTAAGGTCATTGCATATATACATGTGAGTGTATACACCGTGAAAAATATTCAATTTATGTGATGCAAATAACAGTTTTTCCTTCCCAGTATGTGTGGTTTTAATAAAACCACATCTGTTGCCGCGGCCAGTCATGGTATTATATGAATTCTGGTTCACAGAGGTTAGGGTGAGCTTGGCATTGGCTGAAAGCTCCTTGTGTGTAAAGGAAGAATTATTTCAAAGCTGACAGTAACACCAGCACTGAGACTCTAAGGCCAGAGCTATACTGAAAGTCGGGCTGAGCACCTTTGTAGTTGCATGAGGTCAGAGAAATGCTTACAACAACACTGGCAGCACGGTCCAATTGAGAGCTTAGAACTGTCAGGTACTCATTCCATTATGTGCCCACAGAGCCAGACACAAAAAGAGTGATGGCTTTGAGGGCGAATCCATCAAAACCCTTTCTATAAACAATCCTAATACCCATAAAAGTTTTACATAAACTGAGAGAGGCATAATCTCAAAAAGAGGAAGAAAGACGAGCCATTCAGGGGAAACACTGAACCTAACATAACCCGTCTAGGAAAAACAAATAAGAATGATGAGAAAATAAACAAAATGTTATCTTTACTTTGCTTGTTAAATGTTTACAAGACGTCCACCACTGTGACTCAGACGGCAGTAACGAAAGGCAGCAGTGCTACAGAGGAAGAAAAAAAAAGAGATCAAAACAAACTGAGAGAGTGAACTCACCCCGTCTCTGCCTTCTCGCCTTGGAGAGCTTAAGAGCATCGCTGTGACCCATGGAGCTGAGGAAGACCATTGCCAGCGCCACCAGTCCCAGCTGCATAGTCCCTGTTGCCTTCCCGGCCTCGCAGGGTCCCCCCCTGCGACCAGATGGATCAGGTGGGGGGGCCCCCTTCCTCTGTGGGACAGGTGGATCCCTCTGTTGCTGGGACAGTTGATCCCTCCTCTCTCCTGTGATAATGCTCTCTTTCTGTCTGTCACTCCCTTTCCTCCCCTTTCTCTCTGTATCGTTCACTCTAGTGGCTGCTGCGTCTGCAAGTCTGTGTAGTGGAGGCTGATTCTGCGGTTGCAAGTCTAAACAAGCCCAGGGCACAACGAGCCATCACGCTGGTAGTAGTACTGCCGAAGGGAGAAGACAGCGCGGGGTTGTAGGGTGGAGGAGGGGAGGGGGGTGGGGTGGGGTGGGGTGGACTGGGGGTGAGGGGTTGTGCGGAGGATGAAGAAAATGGAGAGGAGATTGTCGAACTTCTGGTGGTTCAACCCATGAAGCATGGAGTGGGCTGGCAAGGAAGCAGGGAACCCGCTGTTTGAGGAGGGTTTCTTTCAGTAAGTTCCTGAGCTCATGAGCATGTGTCTTATTAAAGATGCTCTAAGGAGGCACTAAAATCTGAGCTTGGCGATTGAAAGAAGATGGATACAGGTTCTTCACTGTGTGTGAATACACATCTGCTTGTACCGGGACCTGCTGAGAAAAAGAGGAGGCAGAGAAGACAGACAGTTTAGGATGAAGGAACACTTTCACCGTTTGGTTGATACGCTTATTTGTTTTCTTGATGAGAGTTATACCAGATGCTTGATACCTCTGTTATGCCTGCATGATAAATGTGATGCTACAGCTAGCAGCCCATTAGCTGAGCTTAGCATAAAGCCTGGCTCTGTCCAAAGATGACAAAATCTGCCTACCAGCAACTACAAAACTCACCGATTAACATGCCACTTGTTTGTATAATCAGTATAAAACTGACATGTAACATCAACAAGTTGCACTTTTACTTTTTGTGTTTTATGTCTAACTATTTCTTGGCCAGACTGTGGACGTATTAAGAGAACTGGATACAACGTTGGCGCTGTGGCCCAGTACATTCTTCTTCATTCAAAGTAGCTCAGTGCCAAAAACGTAAGACTGCAGAGTGATAAAATCACCCGGATCTTGCGCGTGTGAGGCCCATAGATCAAGCCCACTACCGTTTCCTTTAAACCCGCGTCGGCTTGCTCACATGAACAGCAGTTCATTATGTCTAGGAAAAGAACAGTCGATTCGGCTATTAGTGAAATAAAACTTTTAGGACATAATGATTTCAATATGGGCTATTTAAGTGTTCCTACTGGGTAGTTGATCTACCTCAAAAAAGTATCTTTCCCAATGTCTATGGGAAAAAGGGTTTTTGGGTCCAATGGTGTCACGTGATGGACCCAGAAGTTGTAATCCCACGGTTTGGCGACTATGAAAATTAGCTTCAAAGCCTTTCGCTGTTCCTGGGTTCTTGGGCCAGACGCAGTGACTTCCTGAAGTCTCTTCTAGTTGCCTAGCATCCTAATGGTTATGGCAAGATTCCAAAAGTTACTGCACCTGACAGAAATAATCCAAGAAAGCAAAATCGCAATTTGTCGGTTTTACCCTTCGATTTTTGTACAGATTTAGCTTTGGAATAATGTTACCTTTGAACAGAGCTAGGCCAACTTTTTGCACCTGTTTCCAGTCTTTGTGCTAAACTAAGCTAGGCGGCTGCTGACTGTATCTTCATAGAGGTATCTATCTTCTCATCTTACTCTCAGCAAGAAAACGAATAGGCATTCCTAAAAAGTAGAATTATTACTTTAATATGTTTTTCCAATAGTGGTAGAATAATATCAGCGTGCTAAAAATAAATTTACATAATCAAATCAGCGACATTCATTTTTAACCAAACGCAGCAAGAATATATTGTTTGGCCTGAACTGCGTTCACTTCATTTCAAGCTGTATTTGGACTTGGATGATGCATGGAGCATGGTTATTCTTTGAAAGTAGAGTGATGTCGACACTCTCTGGGAAATGCAACACACACACTCAGACTGAAGGCCGTTGTCATATTTGGTACTGAGATCTTCTTGAGATAGTGTCATACGCTGCCTGTATTTACAGCTCTTGTGTGAAGAGGACACACAGAACATGTTAGGATCTGAGCAATGGGAGGTCCTCCCTCGCAGCTCAATAAAGAAAAATAGGACCATATTTGGCTGTTGAGTTGGTTGTGGCTCTGAATCACACAAAGGACAATGCCATTTGGTGCGTCTAAACATTCCAGCAGGCAACATTACATTGTTTGTTAATGTATAAATCAAAAAGGACTAAATCATTATATATTTTACCATTTTCCTTCTAACTGGACTGACCAAAAAATTATTTGAACATCGAGAATATAAGCTATGCTAGACTCTAGAAATAACAGAAATCTTTAAAATGATTTTTAAAAAATCATGTCCATTTTTCCATTTTATTTCTAACTGATACAAACAGGTACAAATAAATCCAGATTGATTTCCAGTCTATGTGAAAATGATGAGACAACGTGTCTTGTGAGAAGCTGCACTATATTCCAGTACTGAAATGGAAGAAAAGAGAAGTAAAAAATTGTAAAAAAATGTCTCATTATTGTTAAACATTAATGGGACATTACTTCCTTTCTTGAGCTAAATGGAGTTTAGTAGGGCCGCTTATAAACGCGCAGGCATCTGTTGATGTGTGTCGGTGCTAAATGAGTCACAGAATACAGAATTCCTTAATCCTAGAGACCAATTTTCATTATAATTCATAATTCACCATTATTTTCTAATCATTACAATTCCATAGCATTGCTTTACACCTAACAGAGGACAGGGTAAGTGTATCCTCTCCTAACTGGGAAACACTTCAGTCTCTCTTCCCCACCAGTACAGGTTTATTTACATCTTAACACTTAATGACTCACAAATGTCACTGACACCTCTCGGCTGAAGTCATATTTACAGGAATGAGCCAAAAGAGTGGCGCAGCCAGTCTTCTGCAGCACCTGTTACTTGAGAGAGTGGAGAATAGGACATGCTAAGTCTCTAGATCACTCAGAACATAACCTTTCCAGCACTGAGTAACTCAAGACATGTGCCAGAGACTCTTTCATAACCCAGCACTCCCACGACTCTGTGCAACCTGCCAGAAGCACACCTCAGCCCCTGCATATCTGCTCACACACACACACACCATGGAGATAAGAGACTGTAAGGTTACTGAGAAAACGGATTGGTGTAGTCTCAGCCCATCTACATTTGCGAGGCCCGTCATCTCACCAGGCGACTGTGGCGCTTTCGTGGCACCTGTGTGTTTTGAAAGTTCTCTGTCTCTGCTCCCTCATCCATTAAACTGTGTGCCTTTCCTCACCATCATCCACATTCAGCTGAGCCCAATGAAACTAAGCCCCTCTCATCAAATAGTCAGGAGATTAAATTGCCTCCTTTGTAAGTCCAAAGTTTGATCTATCAATTATTCAAGCACTGAAAGGGAGCTCCCACACTGGGAATTTATTGAATTTGAGAAGGTGCCACAACTCTGAGCTCAGAGTTACAAATGCAACCTGTCGATGAACTTACTGCCTGTGACTGAACCTACTGGCTATTTGACACATATTTAGGAGCTGAACAAAGATCATAAAGGTGGGCCAAAAATGCTTCGATCTCACACAAACCGAGAAGGTCATGGGAGGACAGTAATAACGGCACAACAAGAGACACAGAAGGCAAAGAAAGGACCAAAAAAAGATATTCAGAGATTTCATTGTGAGTCATAACCTCTTTTTCCTCACATCGGAATGACCAAACGCGGGAGCCAACATTTCCCTGTTCCTTTCAACATGTGGCCGCACACTAACCTCAAAACACGCTTGTTTTCAAAATGAAATTATTTTTAAATAGCATCTGCTACTCCAAAAGTAGAGTTTAGTGGTACATTTAGCGTTTTAAATAAGCACCATAAACGTGGCTGCTCGTGTGTGAGGCGAATAAAACTACAGGAATTTGTGGGTGGATTCACCCAGTCATAGTGACCATTCATGACAAAAACATTTTTTTTTTTTTTAAGATTTGTACATCCAAGCCATAAACTCTAGCAATGCTAGCCAATCGAGCCCACAAGGAAAAACAGAAAGAGAGGAAGAACATAAAAAGATGGCACGAAAGAAAAGAGGTAATGGGTAAACGTGGCGTCGAATGAGGCGTCATCCCTATGCAGGTACCCGAGCTCTCAACACCTTTTACTCTACATCTGTAGACGATTAGCCTGTCCACCTCAGTGATCTGCGGAGCATGGAGAAACACCTGGCTGCACCAGCAGCACCCACAGAAGCCTCGACCCGTTATGGTAATCACTTCCTCTGCTCTGCAGCTTAAAAAGTTCAGGCAGTGAGAGGTCAAATGAGCATCAGTTGAAAAACACTCAACACTCAGAGCAGAGAAGAGCCTCTTCATCCAATGAAACCACCACAAAAAACCTTCTCAGTTTGGAGTTTTCATGTAGGACTAAAGCCGTGCACAGCTCCAGCAGTCAGAGGCTTGATCTTGTACAGCTCAGTTAAGCACAGTTCAGCTCTGCCTCTGAGGCTCGCACACCATGCTGGATTACAGCTGTTTGCATTGCACTGCTCCTCAGAGAGAAGGAAAATCAAGTGCAGATCCCCGCCTGTCCCCAGTCCAGCGTTTCTGCCTCATGTCACTGTTCTGTTGTTTTTCTAAATCTCTCCCTGCCTGTCACTTTGAAGCTGGGAGAGGATGACATTTATGTAGCTGCAGAGGACAAAAAGGACCTAGTGTTATTTGAGGATAGAAGTTACTTTCTTTTTTTGAAGGAAAAATCAGCAGCACTCATGATGGATAAAAATGGAGCACTTAAGAGTCTCAAGTTTAAATCTTCCAACAGGGAAAATGTTTTAGGACGTATGCTCGTCACAGGCATATACAGATAATAATTTAAATATTTATAGTATGGTAATGATAATGACGATAAGGATGCTCAATTAACACGTTAAAAAGAGACCGTTTTCTATTTGTTTAGGGTACAATAAAGTAACAAACACAATTATAGATTCGTTATAACAAAGTTGAATCCCAAATTAGGATAATTATTCATTAAAAAAAAAAAAAAACGCTAACCAAAGCCTTGAATCAGTTAATCAAAATAGTAAAATGTGAAATAAGAAGAACCCACCTGTACAGCGGGGGCTCCGAATAATGCTGTTCATTGAGCGGTCGGGACTCAATTTCCTTTTTTATAAGGGAAAATCCGATACTTGTTTGCTCACAAAGAACTCCTCCTACAGGATACCCCCATGCAACTTTTCTCTGTCATCATTTAAAAAGACATATGATTTCATTTCTTTCACATCTGTCACTATTTCGAGTTAACTTCCTTGCAGGCTGTGCAGAGGATGCACAAGACAGAAGATGTGCAATGAATTAAAAAATAAACTCTTCCAGTAAAAGATTCTACGCATAAAAAAAATTTAAAAAAATAAATATATATATATATATATATATATACATATATGTATATGTATATATATATACATATATATATATTCCGATTAATTTAGTCACTCTGACTTTTTATTTCGTCTTCTTAAGTAAGGAAGCGTGTTTGCACTGAGGCTCCTGCGATTGCGCTTTTTAAATCCACTTAGGAGCGTCGAACTGCATCCAACTCAGACAAGTAGTTAGTTACAAAGCCGTGATATTTGCATCCAAACCCCAGCACTGCCAACGGGCATTACAGGCCCCACCCCTCAAATACTCAGTGAGAAATGAAAAACCTGCGGTGGACTTGTGTAAGTGTTGCTAATATTGTGTGCACATTCACATGTATTCCCTCATTTAATGTGATTTGATAAAGATTGTTCTTTTTATACTAGGCCTTCATCCTGGAGAGAAAGCTTAAATATAACATAAATAAAACATAAAGTTTAGCCACTGCAAATGGATTCCTTGTCATGATTTCATGGCACCATATATATATATATATATATATATATATATATATTACAGATTAGTTACTTTAATTTCACCAGTTTCATCCCCTTTTGATTCTGCATAAGAAGCTGGTAGTTTCTTACTTCTGATTTAACAAGAAAGCAAAAAGAACAACAACAACCTGACAAACCTGACCCATATTTATTCCAACCTTTTTTTAACCAGATAAATCCCATTGAGTTTGGAAATACCTAATCCTGACAGGAAAGATGCAGCGCATAAGGTTACATAAAAAACAAAGCGTGACAGAAATTAAAAAGTATAAAATACAATATAGTGTAAAGCAAAGAACAGAAAGGGGCAATTAGGTTATTTCATATACACCCAGTTATCATGCTATTTGATCTGTGGCTTATAAATTAGTTTTGAACCCACACTGTTATTCAGCACAGTATCTGGAAATGTTAGATAACTGTTGGTATCTCTCAGCAAAAATTACACCCAACCAAGAACATTCTTCACACATGTAAAGAAGATCATATGTACATCTTGAGATCTGTATAATGGTATTGCTGCCAATGTAATGTGTCTCTCAGAAGAAAAATGGAAACTGAAATCGAAAACCAAAAATATCTTTGGAAAGCTTGCTTTTGGAAAGTTGATCATGTTAACATATTATCAGTATATACATACATACAGTAAATATAAAATATCAGAAAAAAAGTATCCTTTTCCTTGTTATCCAACAGGGGGCCATAAACAACAATTATTGTAGATCATGCAGACCAGCATTCTTTGTTTTGAGACTGTGACATTTTTCAGCAGTGCTACGATGAGAAGGACTACTGGATAAACACCAGCCAACATTCAGCTACACTTATCCCACGGAAAGATTTATCCTGAGAATTAAGTTACAGTGCAGGCTGTTTGTTTTTTTGCCTAATCGCCAAGAAATAAACAGAGCCAGAACCCTGAAAATGATACATCACTACTTCATCTTTATGATGGCCTGTGATGCAGTTTGACGTCTGCCACCATAGAAGAAATGTTGTTGTTGCTTAAAAGTGAACTGACTTAGACAAGCATGGGAGAAGTTTAAGTTCGATGTATGTTATAATCGCGTATTATTTGGATGTAAAATGCACCTACATCATAACACCTTTGTCACATTTTTTAGAGGACTTTGGACCAACAGAAGGAATCTTGCCATATAATGACTTGTGACGCTACTATTTTTCCTAAAGAAGGTACATGACAAGTGGCACTTCTGAACTAGGCCAGTTGGACTTTATTCTTTAAGTATTTTTGAGTCACTTTGACAGGCCGTTAAGTCGGGAAGACGTCCACGGCCTGCCAAGAGACGGCCCAGGGTAGCCCTTAAACAGAGCCAGACAGTCTCTTTGTATCACTTGCAAGATGCTTATGCATGCAAATATTGCAAAGTCGACTTTATTAAGGTCATAATTTCTGTCGTAGCCTAAAAGCCAAGGGTAGTTATGGCCAATGTAATACCTCCAGGGTAGACTGCAGAGCAGCCAGTTTCATGAGAGACCTGAGGATTAATGACAGGTTTATGACTAACATTGTGACAGTGAGAATGTCAGAAAAAGATATATAGATGTTCTTCCTATCCATCATCCAAAATTGAAAATAATACCACGGTCTGAAAAGGAATTATAAATCCAACAAAAGCTGATTTTTCTAATGCATTGAAATCGGTGATCATTTAAAGCACAAATCATACGTTTTTTAAACTAAACTAAAGCACATGACAGGGTTTGGATTTGCCCTCGCTGTCTAATGTGTGAAAATAAATCTCAGATGGGATCTGAGAAGATCATTGTTCATCCTGTCTTTCTTAGATATTAAGGGGAAATTAAATGGTGTCATATTTCACACATAATTCACACACATTCATACAGAGTCAGAGGCTACCATGCAAGTTATAACCATTCACACACACTCACACACACCGTTGGCCATCGAAAGCACTTTGGGGTTCAGTATCTTGCCCAAGGACACTTTGACATGCTGACCGCAGAGGCCGGGGATCGAACTTCCGACCCTCCGACTCATGGACGACCACTCCACCTCCATAAAGCATGTTAACATGTTAATTTGCTTCTGAAACGCTGATAATCTTGAGAGGATATTCTCACAACAAGGGGATTTATTCCCTTCTAAAACATGATGTGAGCATGGTCTTTCATCTTGATCACTATTGCTTTGCAAGAACATCTTTGTAGCTCCATTTCAACTGTTTCTGCAAGGGACACTGCTAAAAAAAAGCTTCCTGTCAAAACATTTATACCCATTGTATAAAGTTATTTTGTGGGTTATACATACTTTTAGTTAAAATAATATTTAAGTGAGAAGATAATACAAGTTATTATAATTCTATTGACGTTGGGAATTAAGTGTCCGTGAAATCTATGCTAAAAGAAACAAACAACCAACCAAAACCAAACCCTCAAAAAAAATCCTCATCCAAATATTCTGTGTTTTTTTATTTCTTTTATGCTTTCTGTGTTGTGGTTCAAATGGACTTTGTTCTAAAGGCATTCATTTCTTCTGACCCATTTTCATGCCCCGTAAAAATAATTTCAGACTTGACAATTCTTGCAGGATGTGCCAAACAAAAATGGTTGAGTTAAGCAGGGTTTTGCATATATTGTGTGTGTGCCATTCTGTGCTGTAACGTGTCACAATCTCCTCATCCAACAGCTCTTTACCACATTCAGTTCCGTCCTAATGCCTGACAAAACCACAGCAGAGGCTTGCTCCAAAGTCAATTATTTCTCCAGTCATTTGTGCAGAAATCCTCATGACCCCGAGCTATTGTGTCCAAAGTACACACAAACTGTAGCTCAGTCACAATGCACATGTTGCACAGCGCTCAAATGGACTGTCATCGGATGCTTTAAGACAAGATGAGAAACAATTCGAACAAGGTATTGGCGATGAGACATTTAAGTATCACAATATAACTTAAGTAATAACACATCCATTAGGACAGGCAAAACCAGGGAAAAAAATTAATATGAGAGAACTGTGCGTTTGTTTTCAATGTATTCTGTATCAAAGACGGCCTTTCATCACTGTGTCATCCTTTTGACAATCCACAGCAGTGGTTCTCAAACTTTTTCAGACCAAGCACCACAACCAATAAAAAAACACTCACGGACCACCTAACTCCCCAAATATGCAAAAACAATGCTTACCACTCCAACTATATTACACATTACAGGCTAATATTGAGCTTTATGTGACCTTCTCTACATCGCTCGTTCACACATTAAATCAACAATACAAATACAACAAGGATTCTACAAGCATTTCATTCATATGTGATCTAAACAGTAAATGATGATAGATTTTACACATCATATGAAACGTAGACTACATTTATTACTGAGTTTATGTCCGAGCGAACAGAAAACTTACTTATGAAAATTAAGGTTTTTTTCACATCCAAGCTTTTTTCATAAAAATATTTCATGAAATAATTTTTTCACATCCAAGCTTTTTTATGAAAATTAAGATTTTTTTCACATCCAAGTTTTTTTCATGAAAATTCAGTTTTGTTTTTTTTTAATACAATTTTTTTCATCAGGACGATGCACCTTCACTCTCGCGTCAGATTTTTCATTGAATTTTCTTTTACCTGACCTGGTCTTGAGCCATCGATCCATCTTGTCAGTTGACCGCGCAGATCATTTACGTAAGATCGTAAAATTAACCCACGTAGCTACGTAGCTACGTAGCTATGCTAGATCTGTGCTACGCTCTGTACTAGTCATTTTTAAACAGTTTGAGAAACACTTTTAAACGTAAAATATATTAATTTAAAATGTGACATTTTACCAATAGACTCACGGACCACTAGGGGTCACTCACGGACCACCAGTGGTCCACGGACCACTCTTTGAGAAAGACTGATCTAAATCAAATATGTTGTTTAATTTTAATACATAGAGCTGCCAGTAGCCACTGTCACCAACTGCCTTAATGCATGATGGTCTGGATGAAATTATAACTTCACACGGAATAGTCTTTTTTCTATTTTAAAGTAAAAAAAACAAAACAATTTTGACTCGACAGACCCCCAGCCTTTCACCAGAGAGTTTTACTTTACTTTTAACTCACAGTTTCCACAAAAACAAAATCCAAATTATCATTGGCAAACAGTCACACTGTAGATTCTGCTTTTTGTGGTGGTGAATAACAAAACGTGGAGCGTAGTGGACAGTAACTTCACTGCACAACCACCACATTGGATGTTGATATTAATTTACCCATGACACTGTTCTTTGCAATACAAGAAAGCACACAATCCACAAAGGAAGAGCTTAAAGTCATATCTGACTCATTTGATTAACCCGATAGATTAGTTTTGTCACTGAAGAGGCAGTAAAG
>CALSBV010012107.1:1567656-1589214 GCA_943590825.1 Bovichtus diacanthus
AAACAATCACAGGCTTCAGAATTTTCTGTGTTTGACACACTGACAGGAATATGGAGTTTCAAAATAAGAGGGATAATTACTGCTATCCGGCCCCATTGTAACTTTATAAGTACACAAAGAAAGATATTCTGAACTGTTGCCCGTTGTTAGTTTTTTCACCAGTCTTCTTGTCTACTCTGTCCCGGTGAACTCAGACACAATAATCCAGCCTGCGAGAACACACAACCTCTGCCATGGTGTTGATGGATGAATGCTTACATGTTGCAACCCTAGATCGATGAAAACAGCTCCTAAAATTGTCCATTAATCTTCAGGGACATTAGGATCAGCTGAACATGTCCATGTATCTAGAGAATGATATGTGTACAATGCATGTATTCCAGTTAGCATACATTCAGGTGTCATGTTTCTGGTTTTCCTAAGAACAAACTCTAACTCAATATGTCCATTCATTACTTTTCAGACAATACACATGTTAATAGCACGTCAGCATGGCGTTAAAAGTTCAGGATTTGTTGCATGTCGACCATTACTTATATTCTTGCTGTGCTAGAATCAATGTTTTGGGCTTTGCCTGAGGAAGGCAAGGAGACATTCAGACAAACAAATATTCCCCAGAATTCATGGCTCAGGGTTATTATGAAGGAGAGAAAAGACGCAATAAAAAACTCTCAGTGCCCGCTCTAACATATTTTTTAGAATTGGTGTGAGGTTATGGAGTAGTGGTGGTGTGGCGCCACAAATGTGTAACTGTGATTGGCTCAATGGACGACTGCATCATTTGTTTGGAAACAAAATGTTAATTTACCATATATTTAAACGGATGACTGCCCAAGTCAAAATTGTATTAATAACTGTGTAGTATTTGTGAAATATAATGTTTTGTGTATGGTAGGGGCTTTTTGTTTCAATAATAATTCTCCAGTTGAACCTCAATCTTTGCTGTAACAGTGCTACTTTTGAAACCCTATCACAGCTATGTTTGCTAAAGAAGGGAACTCTTCCACTTTTGGTCCTGCAATACATTTATGGGCATCTGAAAAGGCATAAACATCACAGGCAATTTATGACAGCAATGTATTCAACATCAACATTATGATTAAGAACACTTAAATATAACCCACACCGTCAAGTGAATAAAAGATGTATGTGTAGCTAAAATGTTATGGGAAGCCGTTTCTTTGAATCTCTTCCCATTACTTGAAAATAAAGATTGATCACATTTGAAACGGCGTGCCCAGAAAGTTAGCTGCTGCCAACATGTGTTTGCCATATTGGTGCTCAAATACACAACGGGAATATCACCTTATTTTCATACACGCAGGGCATGTGGTTCCTTTGAAAGGATGTGCAATGCCAATCACTCCTTAGTCTTTACAATAGCGTACATATTGCACATACCTAAATTAATCTTGAAGAATCTCCTCAGTGAAGAAATGTCAAATTCATAGGGTGCAATTTCGAATAAGAAGAGTGCAGCTTCTATCACAGGTTTGTCACATTGTTTTAAAGACAAAGTGGGCGGACTCAAAGTTAGTATGCAGACTGCAATAGATGTTTTAGTCTAGGAAGTAAGAGAAATATTCATTTATTTTAAATTCCACATTGGAACGTCTTCTTGGATGACACATGAACGCGTGTTATTCTCAGACAATTTGAACCAGGTGAGCTGCATGCTCGAAGATTTTGCCTGAGAAAAGAAATTCCCAAATGAAACGATTTAATTGGCTCACTACAAAGGATTCCAAGTTCAGTACTCATCTGCAATTGGATCTTGGTCCGTATGATTTGAATTACGGTAAAGACACGTTTTATTTTCAGGTTATCATTAACGTTAGCTCAGACCAAGAGTCTGATGTCATGAAGATTTGAGTCATTGAGCCAGAGAGTGAAAGAGGCCTGCAAATGTATGAGGCAAATAGTGCGACTGCAACAGATGTTTGAAGCATCCAGATGTGAAACTTAGACATTGTAGGTACTCTCTCAACAAACTCTCAAATTTCAGAAAAACTGGAATTGGAAACTCACAGGCTTTAAATTATAAAAGATTTTCATGATATCTGGCACTATTTTCAGCAGTTGCCAAACAATGTATTTGCATTCTGTAACTGCTTTTCTATTTTTCATTGTCACTGGCAGAGTTTTCCCGTCCGGTGCAGTTTCCCTTCTTTTTGAAAAACAATGTAATGCGATGAATCCTCTCAGCCCGCAGTTTGTGTTGGTGCACTGTAAACAGATATTCTTCTTATGTGGCATTTCTTAGCGGCGTAAAGAGTAACTTAACACGAGGCTGAAAAGCAGGGTTTCACTGGCCCTTCTTAATGTTTCAAGTCTGTTTCACCTCTGATGACTCGGCATCATTGATGGATAACGTTGGGCGTGGTCAGAAGAGTACAGCAACACACCCAACAGTGATGGACACTCTGGACACACCTTTTTATGTCACTGCAGAGAATATTCTGCAGTTTCCCTCAGCTCTATGGAGCTTTATAGCGTCTTTCTTTTACAAACCCACCGTGCACTACATAAAATGGTAGACAGACAAAGTTAGCGACTGAGCGGTAAACATAGCAAGAGCATTTGTCAACTGAAGAGCAAGATATTTTCCCCAGGAGTTGGTGTGAAGACCAAAATAGAGCTAAAAAGAAAGTGAAAATGTGTGAGGTTGTCAGAAACATGAGTCACTTTAATGCAAATAATTTGTGTCGGCTGCATGTGTTTGTTAACATTCATCATAAACATATGATATATATATATATATATGAGCATATGAGCTTTATAAGCTTCTTCTGCCACCAATTGTCCAAAAAAAAAAAAAAAATGCCAGTTTCCCAATTGGCCACTTGAGGCTAGCTCCAAAAGCGAGTCCATTCCCATAGACCCCCATGTTAAAATGTCCAACTTTACAGCAGAAATAAACATGTTTGGTCTCTATAGCTAATTTCCCTGTTCGTGACATCTGTACAGGGGGTGAATTATTAGTAAATTATATTAAGGCATTATGCATAATTAAACTTAAACTTACTTAGTGAAAGTGAATTATGTATATAA
Source organism: Bovichtus diacanthus (assembly GCA_943590825.1). Taxonomy (NCBI): domain Eukaryota; kingdom Metazoa; phylum Chordata; class Actinopteri; order Perciformes; family Bovichtidae; genus Bovichtus; species Bovichtus diacanthus. The sequence goes on from CALSBV010012107.1 coordinate 1,570,708, forward strand.
CAATAAAATGCAATTACAGCAATACAATGAGCAACAATACAATTAATGAAATGGCTGCTTTGAGTGACAGGTGGGTGCATCAGCAGGCCGCTAGCAAAGTGTCCTTGGGCAAGAACCCTGATGGCATGGCTAACAGTGTGTGAGTGTGTGTGAATGGTTATCACTGCTGAGCATGTGGCACCTTGTAGCCTCTGACTCTGTATGAATGTGTGTGAATGTGTGTGAATGCTGACATGTTGTAAAGCACTTTGAGTGATCAGAAAAGATTGGAAAAGCGCTATATAAATGCAGAACATTTTACAATTCTAACCCAAACCATGATCTGTTCCTAAACCTAAATAAGTAGTTTTGTTGTCAAAACCTAAGGACATTTCTCAAAACAATTCTTATTATTAGTCATCTGCTCCTATGAACAGAGGACTACAGGGTGAAGTAGTATGAGCGAGAAGTATTGGGTGCACCTTTATGACAAAAAGCCAAAGGTATGGTTCGAAAAGCCAAAGGTATTTTAAGGTGAGCATGGTTATGGAGGTCTGATGTTAAATTTGACATATGGCCTGCATGTAAAAGATGCCAACATTTAGTCAAATTTAACAGTTCAACTCCAACCATGAAACAAATATGCAAGATGAAAGGTGAGCCTTTAATAGTTTTGTTGTGTTTTGTTTGTTTGTTTTTTGTTTTTTTACATGTGCCCTGTCATCAAGTGCTGCTATAATTTCCTTGTTCCTCTTCCATGCTTAGTTTCAATAGATTGTACAGCGGATCAAACTGGGAATGCTAACATCTGTTAGGTCTGTCAGGAGATAGACAAATGTGTTCCAATAATCTTTAGATAGATGTTCTTTCATTTTGGTTTCAGAAAGAACCAGAAATCGGTTTCCCCGTATCTGTGCAGTTAAAAGAAATCCAAGGTTGGAAATGGTTATTGTCTGTGTTGGATCATACAATTTGATGTTTTGGGATTGGGAACAGTGAGTGCAGGAAATGATCAGACAAGTTTGCAAGTCAAATTCTTTCTGTATGCACATTTTGATTTCCATAAACCACTAGAATACTCCGTTCTTAAGTCCACATCTCAGTTTTGCGAGTATAAACTCTGAAAATATGCATAAGATATATGATCGGTCTGCCCAAAATTTGTGGTCCTCCATTGTTGTGACAAAATGCTGTTTCAGCAAAAATTACTACCGAATACTGTGTCGTTTAAAATGATTCCTTGCAATGGTGACACATAAGCAGCACTGTGAATGATTGTGGTAAAAAAAAAAATTAAAAAAAGAAAATTAGAAAAATGTGTGTTATCCCCTAATGTTAGATACTCCCTAATATTTTTCCCAGGTGAAAATGTATTATTGCTAATTTCACAAACTCGGTTAAAGACTAAACTGAGATGATTTGAATGACAAAATATGTAAATGCACTTTCTGTCAAATAATAATCCAGGTGCTATGCAGGAAGACATCAACGTAAATTGTTTCATTTAATAACACGTAAATAATCATTATGTCTGAAACAACCTGTATTTTGTTAAGTAGTGCTCAACTGAAACAATTTAAGAGCCACTGAGGGGCACATTAGCAGATATTAAGGTTGTATATCTCAATTTTTAATAAAAAAACTTCTATTCCCTTCTTCTGCTTCTGCTCCTTCACTCTCTCTGCTGTTCTCTCTCATCCCCTTCCCCTGCATGGTGCATGGATTACACAGCTCCAGTCATGCTTCTTCTCTCTGACCGATATTGTTTATGTTTCACTCGACCATGATTCGCCTCCCACAGATGTTCTGGAACTGTCCAGGGTGTTAATCACAAGTAACGTCCTCCATGGTGTAAAGGAGCCTGGCGTCATTTCAACCTTCCCCAAACGTCTCTATAAGACTGGTGTGTTTTTCTCATCCAGAGGCTAATGAGTTCATTAACACTTGAAACTGAAAGGGGCCCATCAAAGTGTCTAAATTTACTGGACAACAAACTTTAAGTACTGGCATCACTCAGTACTGTATAATCTAGTATTTTTCTATTTTTAATGTTATGTGTATAAAGTAAGACTTGCCAGTAGGCATGCCTGTGATTTCTATTAACACTTTCCATGCAAATGTCTTAATAATGTTAATAGTTGTTGTGTTTTGTCTCTGGTTGCCATTGAAATTAGGTGACATTAATTGTTAATAATATAGTTGTATGATTTTCTGTCTGGAATTCATTTATCAGTTCCACAATCTTAAAATGGCCCCAAACCAAGCCATTGCCCATAAAAAAAAACATTTGAATTTATGCAGATATGATCAAATTGTCACTGTCAGTAGTAAAAACGATGCATTAGATATAGAAGCTATGATGCAGCAGTTGCTTTACTTCTCTCCTGAAATGAACTGAATAGGCAAATTAAATGTTCTAGTATTGGTTATTCTCTTCAATGCTACTGACAGATGCACGTAATGCAAACAAGCTCTGGTGAAACCAAATTAAATTGATTTCAAATTCTAGTCAAGATCCCCATGTTTTTAAACATATTGTTGTGACAAAGTTGTCTCTTTGACGTAAGGGTGTAGCCATACAACACGAAACAGAAATATTTTTTAATAATTCAGAATAAGCAACACATTCCAATAAAACTTTGGAACAATTGAACATATTTGAACAAGACTTTTTTTTTTTTTCATGTAAGAGCCAGTCCAGACTACGACCACAATTCCCATTAACACAAAGTCTATAAAAAAACATTTCATAGATGTGACATGAACATGAACAAGAAGAAGTCGTGCTCACGCTGCACTGTAGCACCGTTGTGCCCCTCATCAAAGAACACATTTGGCCCGCAGATCTGACATTTGATGAAAAACATCCAAATAAATAATCCAAGTTTCAATGTTTAGAGCTCAATGATTGGTTTATAGAGTTAGTCAGTTGAAAGACACGAGCAGCTGTGATATTTGTGAAGAACTGTGGCTTTAAAATACTGCTTGTTGAGCAACAGACAAGAAGCAACCAAGTAAAAAGGTTTTAATTAAGATCCCTAATGACGTGGCCCTATGATGTCAACACAAAGACACTGGCTTGCCTTGCGTGACTTTACAAAATAGCCGTCAGTTGTGTAACCTCCGCTCCTCTGTTAGCTTGAACGACAACCAGAAGCCACAGGTCTGGTGCTCGGCACGGTTCTGTGAGCCATGCCCGGAAAGCTGTTCTCATCAGGGTTAATTTGTGATTTAGGGAGCATTGAGGACAGACGTCATGGCTGTTGGAATTGTGGTAAGACCCCCACGCATTGTGCGGTCAACAGAAGGCTAAGTGAATCTACAGAGACATGCCGTTTCCAACAGTTGGCTTAATAAATAGTTACAACACACATTTATTTGAATCAGAAACGGGACAACATTTTGAAGGTACATTACAGCTGTGATTATACTGGGTTCAAGACAAACAAAGCAAAACCACATGTTGACACTGATCTTCAGATGACACCGACATATGTACCAGCAGCAGCAAAGAGCACGCAGACATTCTGACATTTTCAATGCGTGTGCTAGGTGTGAACTAATAAGAGTCTGGACACGCTCAGGCTTTATACGACAGGCTTTTGTTGGAAGTGAAAATTAATTGTGCTATTTCACTGCTGTTTATTGCCTACAAGATAAATCATAGTGGCATGCATCTGTTTGAAGTCAGCTATGGGCCATGCACATTTCCACCCATCATCAAATTGTAAAAACTGTTGACACTCAATAACTCTTTTATAGAAGAGTATCCAGATGGAACAAAAAGCATCTGCGGCTATTTAAAGGCTCCAACTTGTCAATATCTTTATTGTGGCCGAATACGTCCAAAAGCACCTGCTGAGAGAAGGTGCAAGGGGCCTTTAAATGAGGCTTCAGGAACAGCTACTACTGACCTACTCAGTGGAATTATGCAGCAACCATTCACTCTGCTGTATCCTCATTTGTCCTCCATTTCCAGAATGACCCTGTTTGTAGACATACTCTGAATCCTGCCACATTTGGTTTTATTACGTGAAAAAATAAGGAACTGAAGAGGGAGCAGCATCATAATAAAAAAAATTATTTGTCAGCAGTCTTGAGCTCATTTAAGCTTTTCATTTTAAGCAGGCTTTGGCAGGTTGGTATTCCCAACTGGAGTGTCCGTTATAACTTCTACAATTTACAACAGTGTCTAGATATGAATAGCTAGTTGTAAGATCTGTGTATTTTTTTTTGTTTTGATGTTCAGAGGATCCTTTGGACTCAGAGAAGAGAAGCCGTAACAAATCCTGCCTAAAGCAAAAGGCCACACAATAAAAAAAAAAAAAAAAAAGCCTCACAATTTCATTCACGTAGATAATCGTATCGTAAAAAAAAAAAAAGGGGTAATATCATCTTTTAAGTTGTTTATTGAAGCTGACAATGATGATTAATGGCTGTGTAGTTTTTGCCAGAGCCAAATGTGTTCAATCGTCATCTGGAACTCTCAGAAAAAACATGGTTGAAAAACATGAATTGTTATCTTTATTTCTAAAGTGGCTCTAGGTTCAGTCGGTCCACCGCTTTAGTCCAGACTGAAATATCGCAAAGAATATTGGATTCAGTCTTCTCGTTTCAGTAGGACTTAGAGATAAGACTCCATATTGCACACTTATTCTTCACATAAAAAATATAAATGTAATAAGCTTTGCTCCAACATTTGTGTCAGATCCTTTAAAACTGGTTTTGGGCAGGAGGAAACAGAATAATATTTCTTCATTTCTAAACTCAGCTGTTAATCATAGGAAACGCTTCCTTTATTCACGCTTTGTTGATAATGTAGTGATAAGGAATGACTAATAGTGATGTGGAAACGGTCCAGCTCATGGAGCAAAGCGCTCTGCACTTGAGGCGCTCACTAATTATTTTCTCAGATACGGGGTGTAACCCTAAATTTTGATGAAATTGTTCCTCTATTGTGGGATGATTGTACTCCTTTGTTTCCTGTGCCGACTGATCATCCCTGATAACATGCCGAGTAACGTGTTCAAACGTACTAAATGAATAGCATGTGACATTCCAGCTTATTCCACTTTTAGAATTTTTGAGTGGGTTTATGATCAGCCGCATTTCAGAGTCCTGCTTTGTTGAGCCGAACTTCAATAAGGTTTCAAAATTAACCAATTCAAATGATTCATACCAAATAGTAGAAATACTTTAAGCAGCACTCTTTATACACCATGACATTATGTTCTTTTTTGTACTAACATAGTACAAGTGAGTCAGTATTGAAATGTTTTCTTCCTATGGTGAGGCTTTTAAGAACTTCTAATTTGCAATAACGTGCTTTTATCTCAGTTTGCAATCCCAGTGAAAACATGTTTCTTATTTCATGCCTGAGATGGAGATCACGTCTTTGAGCAGGTCTGTAGGCAGCCGTACGCAATTTACCTGCCCGTTGCATATACTTGACAACTTGTTAGGATTGGAAAGGCCATTGAAAACACACTCCAAAATAAACACATTTTTGTAAGTTAAGTCTTTTTTTCTTGGTTGGGCCAGGAACAGATGTCCAATCTGGCTGATGAATCGGAACCACCTGAAACAACTCTTTTAGGCTTAGTTCAATAAATATACCTTTCAACACATTCACAGGAAAAACATGTGGAGTCACAATACGGGCTTTGCTTTTGTGTACCTGTAACCTGCAGAGTTATTTTTTAAGTAGATTGCTGGCCTATTCATAAATATTCCACTTAGTAATAATTGTGTATAGAATCTTTTTTTTTTTTTTTTTAACTGCCCGTGGAAACAGTTTATCTGTTCATAAGAGAGAAAACATTTCGTAAGATCTCCAATGACAGAAAACATACTTGTAACAGCCCGTTTGCAGGATTTTTCCGCCAACTCTTAAACAAGAACATCATTTCAATAGTGGCTGTGGCGCAATGGATGGAGAAAAGAGTTCTTTTCTGTCCTTTTTGTCTTTTTGAAATTGGACGTCCCTCTTCAGAGCTGCTGACTCGTGCCCTCTCTCTGCTGAACAGGTGTCAGGCGTGTCAAAACAGACATTTCTGTTCACAATGTATATTCTGCGTCTGTGATGTAATCAGACCAGACACTTGACCTCTACAGCTTCTCTGTACATTCAGAGAAGAGTTACAGTGTGTTTAGTGCTTGACTGATGACTGCGTAAGGACATTTCCATTTTTGTCTTCTCAACACCAGTGTATAAGAAGATAATGGGTCAAGCTCCACAGGTGGCAGCATGATTTATTTCAATGTTGAAAGCAACTACCAGCTTGAAAAGTTAAGTATGCGTGTGTTTTTGAGAAAAAATAAATCATCCATATGCTGCAGACTCACTCTTTGAACATGCACGTGTCTCCCATTTAATGTTTGGTAGCAGAAGTCAGTAATGGGACTTGTTTCCCATCTGTACAAGTAAAACACAAGAGGCGCTGCGTGTTGGAAATCTGAATGTGCTAGTGATTTAGTATGTCACTCTGCCGTAAACACCATGATTAAAAATCCCGTATGACCCCCTACTGCTCAGATATCTTAACTGATCACGCATCTACGGCCGACATATGCACCCCCAATGGCCCTTAAATAAACACGTCACATTTGTCCTAACAGATCCTAATTGACTCTCAAAGAATGACTTTGATTCGCTTTGTATGTGATTTTGTAAGTGCGAGGAAGGAACAGAAAAGAGGAAAAATGTCTGACAAGATTTGGTTTCTGCCAAAGAGCTCGAGAGTCAGTTAAACTGTCAACAAATTGCTCAAAGCCATATAATTCAGCTCTAGCGCTGCAGTAGGACACAAACCCTATGGAGGATCAAATAACTGATTACTTAAGAAAAGAAAGTGAGGGTGCCAGTGAAGATTTTGTTGGGGGACCAAAACATCAGTTTGTGTAACAAAAGATATGGCACAGAATGGAAATTCCTCTAAATCAAATCTTGTGTGTATGAGATGACAATTTCGCCGCGGGACCATTGTAATGCCGATGCCATTGCTGTGGTTGCAAATTTCGTTGCACAACTTCTGTAGAAGGCTTTGGACACTCTGCTTGCCTTGACAAACACCTTATTGTCATCTTTCACTTAAATTGCTTCATCAGCTATTCGATGGGAGTTTAAGCCATTGCAAACTACCTGAGAGATGATCATGACTACATGCAACCCTGCACGACAATCTCAATAAGTGGGTTAACATCAGAATATTGTTCACAGATTGAACTGTGTAGCATAATGTATAGATTACATGTAATGGTTACAGAATGCATCGATTTTTTATTTTTTTTTATGAAATAAGGACTAAAAGTATAGGATACTTCTGAAAAAGCGACTGGCATATATTTATTTTGGTGAGGTAAGAATTCTCAATTGTCTTGCAGCTATGACTGAACAAATATAATCAATGCAGAGACTAAGTCAAAGACAAAGAGACTGGGTCATGATGGAATTCCAGACTCTCAAAAGAACAACAACAAATAGGACACTGATCTCTGTTTCTCCAAAATTCATCCCAGCTGTCTCAAATGGAATCTCTATTTTGTTGCAAAAGACAACATTCAATATCCTGTAACGTGGGTTTAATAGACTGCGAAAGCATTCTTACACGTCACAAGCAGGCCTTTGACCCTGTGCTTCCTTCAGCATACATGTGGAACGATGTTATGTGTTATACTTTGTGAAAAATCTGTCGAAATGGCTGAGCATGGTTGGGGAATAAAGGAACGATGTGGAATGGACTTTTTCTTTTTCTGCTTCTTTATTATAGAATATTTAGATTTTCCATCTTCTGACTGTATAATATAATACAACATGAGTGTAATGGAAAAACAATTCACATTTACCCTGATGTTATCAAAGGTTTAAATGTTGCTGCTATTCAACTAATTAGCATAAGACACAGATTAACCTAAACGTTTTAAATAATGGGACGTATTGGCATGCCCATCTCAAAATCTGTGCTCATATTTCATGGCATAGGATTCAGACAGAAACTTGACACTTCACACGAAAAGAAATGGGTGAGGTTTTGATCTAAAAATGTGCAAAGAAAATTGACAATATTTAACAGATAATAATAAAAGAAGAAGACATTCGCAAAGGGAGACGAGGTAAGCTGGGGTAAAGGGAATTTCTTTCATTTTATTGCAAGAAGATGTAGCACTTTGACTGCTTTTTAGAACAAAACCATAAAGGAGTACAAGGAGTGGAGGAAACGAGGGATGCATGTTCCACAGATTCTCCAGGTCCACATTCCTGCAGTGCAAGGAGGTGTAGTTCACACATCCTATCTGCTCGCTCAATTTAAATATTTTGCTCTGTTTTAAGTGCTTCTTAATTTTGCACAGTCTCCAGCCCTTCTAGCTGATCCATTCCAGATGTGGTTAAGTGGGAGGTGAGTGAGGAAGCAAGGACAAAGTCATTCCATCTTATACACACACGTGCATTCAGAAAGTATTCAGACCACTTCACTTTTTCAACATTTTGTTACGTTACAGCCTTATTATAAAATTGATTAAATACATTTTTTTGTATCATTAATCTACGCACAATACCCCATAATGACAAAAGTGAAAACAGGTCTTTAGAATTTTTTGGCAAAGTAATAGAAAAATAAAAACTGAAATATCACATTTACATAAGTATTCAGATCCTTTACTCAGTACTTTGTTGAGGCACCTTTGGCAGCGATTACAGCCTCAAGTCTTCCTGGGTATGACGCTACATGCTCGGCACACCTGTAATTGTATTTGGGTAATTTCTCCCATTCTTCTCTGCAGATCCTCTCAAGTTCTGTCAGGTTGGATGGGGAGCGTCGATGCTCAGCTATTTTCAGGACCCTCCAGAGATGTTCGATCGGGTTCAAGTCCGGGCTCTGGCTGGGCCACTCAAGGACATTCGCAGACTTGTCTCGGAGCCACTCCTGTGTCCTGTGTAGGGATGTTGTCCTGTTGGAAGGTGGACCTCGATCCTGACTAGTCTCCCAGTCCCTGCCGCTGAAAAACATTTTTTTATACCTGTCCCCAGATCTCTGTCTCGACACAATCCTGTCTCGGAGGTCTACGGACAATTCCTCCGTCTTCGTGGTTTGGGTTTTGCTCTGACATGCACAGTCAACTGTGGGACCTTCTATAGACGGGTGTGTGCCTTTCCAAATCATGTCCAATTCATTTCATTTACCACAGGTGGACTCCAATCAAGTTGTAGAAACATCTCAGGGATGATCAATGGAAACAGGATGCACCTGAGCTCAAATTTGAGTGTCATAGCAAAGGGTCTGAATACTTATGTAAATGTGATATTATAGTTTTTCAGTTTTTTGTTTTTTTTATTACTTTGTCATAAATTATAAACACCTGTTTTCACTTTATCATTATGGAGTATTGTCTGTAGATTGATGATAAAAAAAAGGAATTTAATCAATTTTATAATAAGGCTGTAATGTAACAAAATGTTGAAAAAGTAATGCGGTCTGAATACTTTCTGAATGCTCTGTATATAAGCACGCACGCATGCACGCACACACATGCACACACACACACATGCACACACACTAAAACTCATCCATGTCTAAACTCATATGGGAGTCATGTCCAACGTTTTCCTGGGAATTACAGATACTTGTTTTCACAACTCACAAAAATGAAAATAATGCAGCAATCGACCACAAACTCTCCCGCATGGGCCAATCACTGTTACGATAAATGCGGACATGCCATGTCTTGATTGAAAACCTCCAGGATTATTTGTTGCAGGGTCCAAAGCATTTTGTTTCAAGCAAATACATGGTGGGATGTTACAGTGGAGATCAGAACCACATAGTCACAAACATCAAGGAATGTCCTCACTCACAAGAAAATATGTTTTTGCTGCTTTTTTTGTTTTGATTGACAATCATAGCAAGTTTCTTCTATTTTTCTTTTAGAGTTTTACTACGAGAAAACTGTGATTAACTGTCAAAATTTGACAAAAAAAAGTCACACCATTAACTACACATTACATTTACAGAATATGCAAACCATACCAAACATAGAGCTTGATTTGTTTCAGTACAGTAATCATATATATAGATAATATATAGGTATAGATCATCTATAATCTATGCAATCTTTGCGACACATTACCAATGTTAGGTCTTTGTAAATTGATTTTTACATTGTGCTGACCATACTGAATTAAAACCAGATTCTGCCTGGAGGGCAAGAAATAAATCAAATTTCGTTAAAAAAAAGATGTGGCTTTTGGCTTATTAGAGTTAAGTATTCGTCATTTGTTAGAATGGGCTTAAATAAATTAACAATATGGTCATTTAAATCCCCATTGGGGTTTGTGGTTTGTGGGGCTTTGGTAAAACCCCAAAGTTTGTGCTTGAAACATAATTTAACCAGTTATCAACTGCATAATGTTAACATTATGACTTTTATCTTAAAATTTCAATATTTCCTCGTGTCCAAAGATAGTAACATTTGGAGCAGATTAATCTGTTTCATAAATTACCTGAAAAGGCCTGACGTAAATTTGCTAATTTGGCAGCTTCACTATTTTTCCCAGCACATCAGGAATTAGTTGCTACACATTTGTAAACGTAATGTTTTATAAAATTGTAGGCCGAATAATGTCATAAATTAATTGTATTTTTACACATACATGTCAATGTAAAGGGTTTTAAAGCCTCTTTGTAAAGCATCAAGGAGAGAGACATATACTTGGAAAGTATGATGTACTACAATGGGTAGAGTATGAGATATGTATGTGACTTACAGGCCTCTCAACTTTATCATGCCTCTCTACTGAAAATGCCATCATCTTTGTCCTGGTATTCTCCCAACATGTACTATAAATGCAGTGGATGGACAGCTATATTGAACAGATACTGTCTATAAACGTCTTCACCAAAGTTTTTGTTGATCTTATGTTTGCCTGTGAACATATTGTATGGCCACAAAGAACAAATGCAGTCACAAATGTGTCAAAATTGCATCCAAGATTGGGAGACTGGAAAGAGTGATCTAAGGAATCTCCCATCCATCTACACCAAACTTAATGGTGCACAAATGATGGAATGTTTTTGAAAGTAGGTGAGGCATGAAAGAGCCCATAAATAGGCTACCAGGCCCCGGATTTGGGAGAGGTTCAATGCAACATTACCCCAGTGCAAAACAACACAGGAGCAAGCTGAGTGTCTTCATCTCTCCTCATCCTCCAGACAGACAGAGTGAAGGAAAAGGCAGATCGACCTCAGTAACACCAAAACTCAGCGCAAAATTTATGGGACCCCGCACAGCGAGACAGTCAGGGTGATGCCAAATCCGGCGTTTTTGCCTGCCCAGTTAGAAAACATCATTAGGTGCTTCTGTCAATTCATCAAAAAACAGGGGATTTGGGGGAGCTTGTCTAATTTACAGGTCCTCAGGCCCACCATGGAGAGAGTGTTGTGGTTGGCTGGGAATGCCTGAGCGCCAAAACTGCAGCCAATGGCAAATTGTTCCTTTCTCTTCAGGTCAAACTGAAACCATTAGAGAGGAAGGGCAACGCAGTAAAAGAACTGTGGTCAAAAGTGTTCTTTAAAAAAAAAAAGTATGGCACTAATGAGCATCTGCAGGCCAACGTCATGGAAACAGGCTTTTTTTCCTACCGACACATCAAACCGACACTACAAATGCTGAGTCATGTAGTTAATGGACATGAATCTTTTAAAAGCAGAACCTAATTTTCTCAGCTCAATGGGCCCAGGGAGTAGAGTCAGGCACAAAGACGAGTGTGGAGAAGGAAAAGGGGGGTTAGAGGGCATAAGGACTACATGGGAACTAATAATCCCTTCACAATAGTCTGCGCGTCTGGGTTCTGATCTGCACCACAGAAACTCTCTATGGTCTGGAACATTCCTTCAGACTCAGGTTTAGTTCCTCCTGGAGACAGACACAGATTGGCTCTTTATCCTAACTCCCTTGTCAAAGCCAATATTTCAGATCTCATATAGCTCATGGCAGGGGGCCGGCAATCTAACTGCTTATCATTTGCAGATTAATTTTAGACCCCTATTATAGGGCGATAAGGTGACCAAAGCAGTCTATTAAAATTCAACTATAGTTTTCTCGCCATATATAAGGCAAGAATTAAGCTTCCCCTAAGGTCCTTCTCTTAAAAGACTGTCTTGCTAATCTGTCTGGTGCCAAATATTCTTTCTGGCCTCAGGTATAGATGCCTTGGCTGTACAAATTGTTATTTTTGCATATTTGTGGACAATTCTCTAAGCTCCAGCCACGCATGCCAAGAAAGTGTTTGTGATCTTTTAGGTTGCATGTCATTCTTCACTTATTCTGTAAAATTGTGGCCTCTGAAGACTGGACAAAAACATTTATTCAAGCAGGCCTTGCAGCTCTAGTGCCACTTAGCTCTAGTGCCACCATTCAAATTCCACTACGGCTAAGTGTAAATTTAGTTTACAGCAATGATTATTTTGACTGCATTAATTCCTGGTGGATTCATAAAGCAGTACACTCAGTTATCTCTCTACTAAGAAAGATGCAACGCCATGAATTGTTGATTGTTGAAAGGCAAACCCGTTTGTCTTTTTATTTGGACAAACTTCACTGTATGCACAGAAGGCACTGCTTATTGACAGGCTTTAGGGTCTTTGAATCTTTGTTGACTTTTTATTCAGATTCGAATTTTGATTATTTATAGTCCAGCCTCTTATAAAGCAGTACGTGATCAGCAACCATGTGGCTAAGCAGACCAGGAGGAGGTCAAAGATCACAGAGTACTTTTTGGGTTCCCAATGAATCTTGTTATTTGATCAGCTCGGAGAAGAGGCTCACTTCAGTGGAAGAACAAAAAAGAGTCTGCACACACGAGCTTCATTAAATTAGACATTTACACACAATTGTTTTCCAACACTTGCTGCATGTCCGGTGATCTTTTCGACTGAAATACAGCCACACTTTAGACCAGGGGTGTCAAACTCAAATACACAGTGGGCCAAAATTTAAAATTAAACAAAGTCACGGGCCAACGTTGAAAAAATGAACCTTTAATATGGACCCAAACAAGTTTTGCTTGACATTGAATATGAAACAAGCAACGCTTATGTAACTTAATAGTGAAGACATGCAAAATCGAATTTCAAATAAAAAACCATATCAATGGCATATTAAATAAAATTTAAATAAAAATTGTATGTTTTTTCTCTATTTGCAGCCTTCTGAGGTAAATATCAAAATAAACTTTTTCATAGTGTCGTCTAATGTTGTACTCCTTTGTTACAGACACGTTGGCACCACAAATAAGACAAACGGGTCTGTCTTTTACATATGTAAACAGATATTCTGCCTCCCACCTGTCCAAAAAAGTTCTGTTTTCTGCCTTTCTTTTCGCCATTTTTGGGAAGGCGTAACACGGTGACAATTGTAGTATGAGGTCACGACGTGAGCTGAAAGAGAAGCACGGGGAGGCTTGGTGAGCGGGGGCTTTCCTGCCGAAGCACAGATCGCTACTGACACAGAGTAAAGGAAATGTCTGGGTCCTGTCCTGATTGACGCGCCAAAACATTAGAAGAGCATTATGGGATTTGTAGTATTAGCGGTGAATGCGCTGTTCTGTACCGGCGGTATTAATTTTATATTGCCTCGCGGGCCAAATATAATTACACTGCGGGCCAAATTTGGCCCGCGGGCCAGAGTTTGACACCCCTGCTTTAGACCGTTTAGCTTTTGGCATTTTAACCATGTTTGTAGCTACTAGCTTGGCAACTACATACCGTTAGCTACTGTATACTACCTGCTGCCATCAGAGCGGGTGTATGTAAAGTTGTTGACTAGCATTGCAGTGACGCTTCTGTTTCCTGTAACTCAACACTCCAGGCGGTTAAGTGGCACCAAAATCTGTGTTGCCATTCGGTCCGGTATACACCGGTTGTATAGGAAGCGGTGCCATATTAGCACCAGGTTTTGGTACCCAATCCTACTCACAAACATGGTGCAAGTGGATGATCTTGTTTTTTTATAATCACCTTTTAAGCCAGAACAACAGCATCATAGTAAGCAGGACCGAGACAGCTCTTTGGTAAACATGTCTGAGAGCTATGTTCAAGAGTGCCAATAAAGCCCTTCTGCTTTTTCTTGTCTTGTCTGGTTGCTGCAGGTTAGATACCAGAGAGGTAGGGTGGAAACTTACCCTGATGCTGATTGTAAGCTGCTGTCTCCTTTAAAGGTAACATTTGAACCATAGTGAAACTGTATTGTTGCCAAGGACACATAGTTGGGAAACAATCACATCTAATAATAACATGGGACACAGATCATTCAAAAACCTGAGCTGGTGGAAACAAATACCCCATGTCTGTTTCCATTGGTAACTTATGAGGATATTAAGCATTTACTTCCGCTGGCGTTCAGTAACACAAACCTAGTTCGCTATCTACCACAGAGTTATGGATGAATGCAACGGCAACAGAAACAAACAAAACCATCAGGTCTGAGAAATCTCACTTTAACAGTTTGTGTAGACAGACTTTTTTACTGGATACAAATGTGTTGCATTTATAGATTATTGAACTTGTCCACCAATCTTTTATTGTTTTTGCTCTGAAAATGCTGAGCACAATTGTCCCGCATGCAAAGCAACAGACCAAGAAAACATCAAACCACAATAACATGCAATCAATATGTTGTTTGACAGTTTGGTATGGTCTTAACAAAGCACACAAAATGGATTTTTCATGGTATTGTAAAGACTATGTATACCACTGCCATATGTACAAAACATTGCCTGTAAGCATGTAAAATCAATTTGTGTGTAGACATATTTTTTCAGACCACTAAGAACACTTTTTGTACCTCATTCTTTATTTTCCAACGTACAACTTGTACTTAAAGAGTTCTTGACCATTCACACAGTCCCAAACTGCAATTCAGCAGCAAATGTATTCTGTCTTTTTTCTTGAACTGAGTACACATTTGGGAATGTTTGTCATAGGGTAGAAAGAGGGTAATGTATCCGCCAAACCACACTACTGGCCAATAGATAGGAATTTAGGAGCTAAATGGTCCAACATTTTACTTATTCTTGTTCATTCCTCTTATTTGCAGTATTTTTCCATATTTCTTCACAAACACAGCATTTAATGCACTTAAGCAAATTTGCTTTTACTGTTGAGTGCAGAGATATTGAAAATGCAATTATTCTTGCGATTATACTGTATGTACATTTGTAGCATTGTTGTTATCTGGGTAATGATCATGTACTAAAATGTGTTGCCTAACGTGTGGAGAAAAATTAAATAAAAAGCATATAAAGTGTAAAGCGTGAAATATCATTTTTTATATTATTATAGTTATTACATTAGACATGTGTGCGCCCTGGGACATTGGTTTGATGTGTGGGTGCAGTTTCTCTGACTTTGTTGTGCCATTTCTGCGCCTGGTCCTAACTTATTTATCCAGCTCTCACGTAGGCTCAGCAAGACCTACCAGGATGTTAAGGCCACAGAGACTACTTGTTAAACTATGACGACCAACCCCCATTCAGCCCTAGTCTACTTAGATCGTACCAAAGTAAAGCCAAGGATATATTATATTTGAATGTGACACTGAATGCTTAGGTAGAAATCACATTAGAAGCATAGGAGGTTCCTCACTCAAAGAGCCTGTGTTCTCACGAAGATCAGGATGGGAACGAGAGGCTTCTGCGCCTTTTCCCAGAGCCTCTCATCCCTCTACAGGCCAAGTCTACTGCCAAGAGAAGTTCCAGGTGGTCTCCAGGAGGCCTTTGATCCTCACCAACCAGGGTCCCTTGGACAGATCAGACAGTGTAATCACTTGTGTTTCAGAGTGCTCAGGGGAAACAGTACTGCTCCATTTCTCTTTCATGGCATGACCTCAGCAGTGGCAACCATAGCCTTGAGGTGACACAGACCTCTGTCCAAATAGGCTTCTCTGTTGTCCCTATCTAATTGAAAGGGCAGCAGATAAACTTTAGAGACAAGCTGCCTTGGTGAGGCACAGAAAAACAAGCAGAGAGTGGAGAGAGGGGTGGTGGTGCCCACCTCCGGTGAACACTATTTCTATTCAAGTGGAGAAGATTGTTGGCAAGAAGCACAATGGCACACAGCCCACCTGAAACTTGCCATGCAACACTTATTTTTAGCTGACCCCTCAAGTTTACATCATGGCCGAACCACGGTCCAGTTACTGACACTCAAAGTGTAGTAGAGGTCTAAACCGTGTTGCACTAACACCCTGTGTTGGCAAGGTGAAGCTGGTGATGCGGACCAGATGCACAGACGTGGTGCAAAGAGCAGCCTGAACTCCATGGCAGCTCATCTTTGGACTTTGGAGCGAGAGGAGTGTGTTTGTCTTGGATGAACTAGAGACGGACCTGCTGCCAGATTCTTTGAGCAAGTGCTCGAGCAGCAACCAAGCGGGTTTGGTACATCAAGATTGCAGGCGGGGGAGCATTCTTGCATTTCACTTAAGATTAGTGTTAAGTTTCTGAGAAACGCTTGACACACATATTTTTCTTATCGGAAGGTAGTTATTTTATTGTTCCGTTAAACACCATGGGATAACTTGAATTCTTGCCTTTCTTGGTACATTTTATTTGACATTTCTGGCCACAATATTGGTTTAGGCACCAGGAAGAATGACAGGCTTCAACTTTGCCCTTTAAGCGTGTGGGACAACTCTTCGTTGATGCTCTGTTGCCATGGAAACTGCAAGACACAAGCCTGTCTCTGTTAGGTCAGTCATGCACTGTGGTTTACCATTATAGAGGGCCTTAACGTTCCTCCATTAAATCCCTTCAAATTGTGGTTATTTAGACCTTTCAGGCCTATTTCCTTGTAATAGTTTCCACATGTTTCTCAAGAGATATCAATCTTATGTACTAAATACTAACCAAAAGTGAAAAAAAATGTTTCAGGTAACCAAACAACCTCTTGTAAAACCCCATATTTCCAAAAACCACATTAAGATATTACTTTAAGCTGGAGGTTTGGCAGTGGGAATGATTCTTTTTACTAACATCAGAAGTAGCTTACAGTTGCCTGTCAATGATTATATGAAGTGATTGGGTATGAATTTCCAGCAAGTCAAAAATGTCCACGTTAAAAATTGCAAATGTATTCCAACTTTTTTCTATGTTGAGGTTTTCAGTGACATTTGAAAATAGTAGATACTTTGGCTTTACATTGATATTACATCTTAAACTTAAGGTCACTGATTATGCAAGTGGGAACTGACCTGTGAGTCAAGTTCAGTGAGTGTGCAGCCTGCACTGAACACACTTTGAATTTATTTTCACCCTATTGTGGCTTATCCCAACCCAAAATGGTGGTTTACATGCCACAGATTAGCACTCATAAACACCATTCATTAGAGGGCTCGGCAAACGCCTCCTAAAGGTCCTTGCCAACAGATGATGCTATGATTTATGTGGTGTGAAACTTGTGGCCACGACAAGCTGTGAACTAAATGCGTGGAAGATTAAGGTTGGGTGAAAATAAACACAGAGAATATTGCACATTTGTGAAATATATTCTGTTGAAAAACAACATATTCCATCATTACATCTCCAGCTGGGTTTTTCCAGGTGTGGTTTTCATTTGTTTCGTGATTCATGGTTCCCACTTCTCATCATTCCCTCTTGTGCCTCAATATAATTTAAAATCTATCTAATCCCCTCTTGAAACTGGCAATACTATCTCTATATATAAATGAGGTGTGGATGCTATCTGAAGGCAGCAGCTCCTGGCAAGAGTTCTTCAGTCTTTCAGTGCTTCAGTGCTTTGAGATGGAAGAGAGTCGCATCAAAGACACAAGAGTCCAATATTTGTAATAAATATAATAGTATTTCCAAATGTCTTCAGAGCCTAAATTTAAAAAACGTGCGCATTTAATGTCTGGGAAATTACACCGGGATGCTGCGACATCAAGGTCAGTAGATACTGTTTGCCATGATTTAATATTTAGTCTCATAAAGTCAGTCCACCACTTTCTCCAGAGGACTGTGCTAAAATTAGGTTGACAAATTTGGGGGTTATAGCGAGATGTCTTGATGACCATTGGATGGACTGCCAAGGCCTTTTATAAAGACATTTGTGTCCCCATCAGGAAGAATTGGAATCACTTTGGTGATCCCTTAAACCAGTCTTTCTCAAAGAGTGGTCTGCGGACCACTGGTGGTCTGTGAGTGACCCTAGTGGTCCGTGAGTATATTGGTAAAATGTCACATTTTAAATTAATATATTATAAGTTTAAAAGTGTCTCTCAAACTGTTTAGTAGTATAGAGTGTAGCATACATGTAGCATAGCTACGTAGCTACGCGGGTTCGTTTTACGATCTTGCGTCATAAATGATCTGCGCGGTCAATTTGAGCGTCAACTGACAAGATGGATCGATGGCTCAAGACCAGGTCAGGTAAAAGAAAATTAAATGAAAAATCTGACGCGACAGTCAAGGTGCATCGTCCTGATGCAGTGATTCAGCAGCTACAGGTGGTTCAGCAGCTACAGGTGGTTCAGCAGCTA
>CALSBV010012107.1:1589224-1612266 GCA_943590825.1 Bovichtus diacanthus
GGTGGTTCAGCAGCTACAGGTGGTTCAGCAGCTACAGGTGGTTCAGCCACAGCGACAACAAGTGATTTTGTGTGCGTCTGAGAACCCCTGATGTAAAAAGCTTGGATGTAAAAAAAATAAAATTTTCTTAAAAAAACCTTGAATGTCAAAAAATTAAAAACAATTTACTGAAAAAAGCGTGGATGTGAAAAAATACTAAATTGTTTAATGAAAAAAGCTTGGATGTGAAAAAACCTTAATTTTCAAAATTAAGTTCCGGCTCAGTTCGATCAGACATGAACTCAGTAATAAATGTAGTCTATATGATGTGTAAAATCTATCAGCATTTACCGTTTAGATCACATATGAATGAAATGCTTGTAGAATCCTTGTTGTATTTGTATTGTTGATTTAATGTGTGAACGAGCGATGTAGAGAAGGTCACATAAAGCTCAATATTAGCCTGTAATGTGTAATATACTGTTGGAGTGGTAAGCAGGTCTATTGTTTTTGGATATTTGGGGAGTTAGGTGGTCTGTGAGTGTTTTTATTGGTTAAGTGGTGCTTGGTCTGAGAAAGTTTGAGAACCCCTGATTTAAACCTTACATCTTCTAGCGCCATCATCAAATCGAAATGTCAGCTTGGTTTATGATAAAATACTTAATACAAAACTAATGACATATCCAACAACATCTACTGTACTTGGAAAGTGTTAGCATGCTAACACACACAACTAAGATGTTGAAAATGGTAAACATTATACGTCTTTAACAGCTGCATGTTAGCACTGTCTGTATTGAGCATGTCGGCCTGCTGATGTTAGCATTTAGCTCAAAGCCAGCGGGGCTTTGAGCTAAATGTACCTAAGGACTGAACCGCTAGCATGGCTGTAAACGGCTAGTCTTGATTCCATCTGAAATGGATCTCTAATAATTTTCTACGTTATTAAACCCGTGTTGCAGCAGTGACCCCTGTGTAAGACAGAAGAACTTGATGAAATGGCTCGCGACACAATAGGGACCATCATTCGTCAGCACTTCAGTAGCCCATCAGTAATGCCATGAAGCACTCTCAGCAGAAATGTAAGCTCACTTTTCAAACCCTCTCAACAGTGACGCTATAAGGAGGAGCGACCTTCAGGCCTTCGTCAATTTTTCTCTTTTTGTTTAGTCAGGCCGGCTGCAGGCTGCTCTCCGTCATCTAGCTGGTGTTCCAATTTTGATT
Source organism: Bovichtus diacanthus (assembly GCA_943590825.1). NCBI lineage: Eukaryota > Metazoa > Chordata > Actinopteri > Perciformes > Bovichtidae > Bovichtus > Bovichtus diacanthus. Next base: position 1,590,428 of record CALSBV010012107.1, read on the forward strand.
TAAAGCAGAGCCACAGCAAGTGAGCCAGGCTGAAATATTATGCTCACACACATAAACGCACACATTGACGTGAACAGTTATGGGGAGCTTCAACACACTGCCCCTGACTTGTGAAGCAGCATCCATCACACTAACCCCATTTTACTTACTCCTGTCTCACTGTGTATTGTATATAAAAACACAAACATTATTTTTTTAAAACTTCAATACCCACTGAAATACTCTCCATCTGGTATTTCTGAATGGGGGATGTAAGGGTGGGCAAAGGTTTTTAAAGCAAATAATTCCTGCCACAGCATAATAATACAACCTGGCTAATCAACAGTTGGGAAATAGCTTTGTTGTATTGTTTATGATGAAACAGTGTACTTTTTGGGTGATGTGGTTTTTTACAACACACAATAAATATGTGATGATGTTCGATTTTTTTTTAAATAGTTTTTCTATTAAAGAAACTTTTCTTCTGCAAGATTTGTTTTATTTCAATTGAACAGGATCAAAGTAACAGATATTCCTAGGATACACATCATCACATGAAGGTGTTAGGTCTATTCCCTATTTTAAAGTTAAAACATCTCCTCTCCATTAATCAATTTGAAAAAAATGTGTCAGTTTTTCAAACAGCATCTCATCAGTTATTTTCATTTAGTAAAATATGAAAATACACATGCTGGGACTGAAATATCAATCTGTGCAAGCTTCTGTCATAACCTTATCAAAAACAGGCGCAGTGCTAACTGTTGACGCCACACTCCCTTCAACTCCTTAGCTGTCAGTCACACATGGTGGAAACTGATCAGCGGAATGAACATCTGCCTGAAAGATAAATGTTGTGACTTCAAAGCTCGGCTCTCCATGCAGTTAACAAACAAGCTCTATCTGCCATGCTCCACGGCTAGAAGACCAGAGAGCAGAGGCAATGGGGGAAATTCTCACATCATCAGTCAAGTCTTCTCATTTCTCACTCCAGCACCCTGATGGGAGTCCAAAGAACATGGAGCTTTCTGTTTTCAACCTGTTCTATGAAATCTGTATACCTCTATAACTGTGTGACTGTTTGTTTTGGGGGATAATATTGACTGTTTTTTTCGTTTCTATGTTGTCTTCTATTTCCTGGTAAGCAAATTGGTTTGTTTTTTCTTTTTGTTTAAGCAGCTCATGTACCCTGTCATTAATATTATTGGTTTAAAATTGCTTGTAATCCTCGTTCAAGTCTGGTGGGGGGGGGGGTTCAACAGCTGAGGGCATTAATCATAAATTGTGGTCATTCTGATTCATGCTTGTTCAATCAATTCCTTTTTTCTTCGTGGTGGCAGCGGCTTGTCTAACTACATGCTTTCATGCTAATCAAGGTCACATTCATTTCTGCCAACGTGAGGACAGAAACAATATACCTTACATTCATTCTGATGAAAGAATGACTACACATATACTGTATATTGTGTTTGGTGCTTCTTCTAATTGAAGAAGCAGGGGCTTTTTATGAGGGGAAACTGAATTTCCTTCGGGCAACAAAAAAACATCTTCATTTCAGTCTTTTGCTACAAATGATTTAACCAGTGCTTTAAACAAGCTCTCTTAAGGCACTATACTGTATGTAAGGTTGATGATTTATTGAGAGCTAAAGGCATACAACAGAGTGCATCAGGTGCAAAAAGACACAGAAAGGCAACCACTACATACAGACATGGCTGTACATTTTAATACAACACTCTTTAAGGCACCGCAATGGATGCTGCCACCACTACCAAACCAGAAGGTGTTTTAGGTATGTTATTGAGAATGGTTTCATAATATGGTAAATTTGGAAGGGTCCACAATCTTTTTTCGTAACTGCAACCATAACAGTTTGGGTTTAAAAGAAGTTTGGCTTGAAATAAAAGGGATTTGACAGTATTTGTTTCTCCCCTGTCTGCATTAATATGCTTTGTTAGATTAACCTTTCTATTGTAACTGTATGGAAGAAATGTTTAGATTGAATATAAACATTTCTTTTGGGTGTTTTTCTGCTTGGATTTTCTTCTGCATGGATTTCAGTTTGAAGAGGAAATAAATCATACTTTTTGATTTAAAAAAAGTTATTTATTGTAGTGGATTGCTGATGCAGTAAGTTCCAATTCCATCTGTATGAAAATGAACAGAGAACATTCCTTGGTCTCCCTGCTGTATAAACTGAATACTGGATGGCGCCTCTCCAGACTGGAGTCTCTACGAACTTGTCTACCTTGGCTCTGAGCCAAACTTGTGTAACATATCGTACACACTGTGAATGCAGCGTCATCACAACCAGACAAAACTTGGTCTTTCGTATGTTCTGTTGTCAAATAGGCCTGCATCAGTTCTTCATTAATGAAAATCATATTGTCCTGGGAGTGTTCTTCATTTTCTTTGCAGATTGCCTCCCAGCCAGATTGACTCTTTAAACATTATTTAAGATGAATATAAAGCAACACAATTAAATGATCTGTACTGTAAAATATTTGCAATGTGTATTTGTATTCTTGATTTGACTATTTTTGCATTTCATAAGTAGGGCTGTTTGAGGACACTGAGTTCACGTCCTTATACTTTTAGGACAACCAAAGATGAAAAGTATTTCCCGGCCAGCCTGTTAATTCTTGAAGTACGGAGAAGGCTTTGAATCAACATTTACTTCAAGACATAACATATAATTCAACAGCTAAGTGAAGTAAGGTGAAAAATCATTGTTTGGTGAACTGGGGAAACGTGGCCTCATGACCTCAGTGTTTCTAATATCCCTGCCACAGCACTGATCATGAAGCCAAAACACATTTATTTAAACACCAGGCCACTTTTATCATGCAAAACACATTTTACTTTCATGTCTTATTGTTCCCTTTTATTGCAGAAAGCAACCACTCAGGTAATGAATGGCTAAAGTCAGCATGGCAGACCCTACAGATATTCAGTAAGGGGTGTTGGCATATGACAATACCCTAATAGAAAATGTATTGCACCCTCTTCTGGAATAAAAAGAGTATAGCAACATAATCATAAAGGGCAGTAATTGAGCTCCAGATTCCGTTACATTATCCTATTTCCCTCCAGACAACTTGACAGCTACTCCTATTTAATGCATTCCATGCAACCACTTTTACACATATATCTGGTATATCTGCATATAGTTTAGATACAGTTTATTTGAGAATGTATCCTAATATTACTCACAGTTTAGTCACATACATTACTGTTAAGATTTTTACACAAGGTATTTTATACAATATATTTACAATTAAAACAATTAAAACATGCTGCCTCTGTACGGTTGCCGGTACGGTTGTTTTTTTTTGTTTACCAGTTAACAATACAATAATACAAATAAACAGTAGTATTTCTAATTAAACAGATACATATATACAAAAATAAAAATACATAAAATTAAATAAAATAAGGTAAAATAAAAGCTTTAAAAAACAGCTATAGATGTGTTTTTCTTTCTTTCGCTGTGATTAGCTCTTGTCGCTGTCGCTCCTTTGATGACGTCCTTCCTGTTTCACCGTAACAGCACGTGTACGGTGTACAGTTTGGAGCTGAAGGGGATAACAGCAACTAAACTTCAGCTTTGAGACACCGTCGTGTGGTCTCTTGATTTTCTGTTTTTGGAAGGCTTTGCCAACTAAGCTGCCAAAATGGTGAAGCCTCTGTTCAAGGGGAAAAGCTCGATAAACCCCTCGTCGTCCAGCAGCAACCCTGGTGAGCTAACCCCCCCACACACACACACACACACACACACACTCTCTCTCCTCACCGTTTGTTTACACACTTAATGCTAGTTGTTGCGAGCCGGGTGATGTTATGCTCTGGAAAATATATTTCGGGGTTATTTTCCTTTTGTTAAAACTAGTCATTGACATTAAGTGTGCTTTGTGTGAAAAGGAAACTCATAATTCGGGTTGATTTTTACTAAAAGTCTGGCTACTTCTATAATACGGAAGAGTTAACGTTAGGCGTTTTAAATGTGACACTTAAGTATTCAACTTTGATGGAAGGGCTTTTGGAAGTGTTCAAACTAATTATTCCTAAAACTTGAAACAGCTGCTAATATTAATGTCTGGTCATTAGACGGCCCCCGAAGTGACACTGGTGTTCCCTGTAAAGTGACTATAATCTGATAACAGGTGTCTGTCTGTCTGTCTGTCTGTCTGTGTGTGCGTGTGTGTGTGTGTGTGTCTGTCTGTGTGTCTGTGTGTGTGAGAGAGTTGTTGAACAGACGAACCTTCATAGTAACTGTAAATTATATGTATTTCACAGATCGAGCCAAAGGTGCTGGAGGGAACAACATGAGGGACCGAGCCACTATCAAACGTCTGAATATGTACAGACAAAAGCAGAGATGGTAATTAATGAGAACGATTTGCATTATTCTTATAAGCCGTTGATTGGCAGAGAATTATAGCACTAATATTCACACTGGTGTTCTGTTCCCAGTAATGACCGTGGGAGAGTCATCAAACCTCTACAGTTCCAGTCCACGGTGGCTCCAGGGACTGTAGCCAGAGTGGAGCCCAACATCAAATGGTTTGGTACGTGCACTTTCTTACCTTTTTGTATATATTCTGTTGTATGTAACATCAGTTGGTGTTGGGGTGGTGGTGGTCTAGTGGTCAAGCTTTCAAATAGAACACTGGAAGGTTGTGAGTTCAACACCAGGCTGCCACCATTGTGCTCCTGAGCAAGGCACTTAACCCAGAGTTCCTCCAGGGGACTGTCCCTGTAGTTAGTGCACTGTAAGTCGCTCTGGATAAGAGCGTCTGCTAAATGACCTGTAATGTAATGTAAAAAAAAAAGTGTCTGCTGTATGTTGTATTCGCTCTGTCTGTCTTTGTGGAGAAGAAATACGTTACGTGTCACTTAACACGCTTTTCCATATTTCGACTTTTGGATTGAGACAATTAAAGAGACGAGGACAGAGCGTTGTGGCGCTCGCTGTGTGTGTGTTTGAGAGAGACGAGGACAGAGCGTTGTGGCGCTCGCTGTGTGTGTGTGTTTGAGAGAGTGGCGGAGAGAATGCACGCAATGTTTCTGTAAATTAATAATAATTCGAATGTTAACGTTATGAATGAACTATTTTGTACCACCCTGTGCAGATAAGGATTTCAGTTATGATCTTCTGTAGCTGTATCAGGTGTGGGACGAATGCAGAACAATCGCTGCAAACAAAGGGTCTGATATGGACATCTTACTTTAAAAAGAAAAAATAATGAAGTGAAAAATGAGAACTAACATGTAATTAGTCTTCATTAATTCCAAATGCAATCCTTGAAGCCTAATCATGCGATATGTTGCAGAATTGATGTTTCCTCGATTTGCTTTGCCTCTGCTGTTTCCCTTGATTGATAAGCGCATGTTTACAAAGTGAGCGAACACCCTCAACTTCATCTACGATCAGTGGCATCAAATTCAAAAATGGGCACTCGCATTAGTTCTTAGAAGAGAACATTTTGTATTGGCAGTAACAATAGCCTAGTGTACTAATACGGCAATATGGCATGCACTGGGTTAGACAGACGGTTAATTTAGGGAACACCTACGGACAAAATACAGTATATACAGTGTAAGTTTTGAAATCGATTAGGTTATTACAGATCAAGTATTTATTCTTTGTCCACATGAGGGGTGGTTCAAATCTTGAATTGAAACCAGACAGTCTGGTGTAAAAATCACTAGTTAACCTGTTGCTGTTCGCCTGAATGCATTGGTTGTTTATTGCAGTAATTGCAGATGACCTTATAACCTCATGTTAAATTCCCATGTGGACTTTTAATTAACAAGTTTGAGTACCCTGATATAACTCATCAGTGACTGTTATATATAAATATATATATACATATATAGTGACCTATATGACTAAGGGTTATAACTGTGTTAATAGACGGGAAATCTGAAGTAAACGGTTACCAGTGAATGTACTTATTCTGTATTTCAGCAAATACTCGTGTGATCAAGCAGTCATCCCTCCAGAAGTTCCAAGAAGAGATGGGAGCAATACAGAAGGATCCATATCGTGTGGTGATGAGACAAAGCAGACTCCCCATGTCCCTCTTGCACGATAGAGTCAAAGCCCATGTGAGTATAAAGGACAGAACACTCTTTTTACTGTAAAGGAAGAATGATTTCTGTTGTTCTAAAATGTATTATGTGTATTGACCTATAAAGCTATCGATGTTTTTACCTGGCTCCTATTATTCGGTCCAGAAGAGAATAATGCCTCTGTTTTACTCAATGGCTTGTTTCTTGGGATTTTATGATGTGAGATGAACATGAGGTCCCACTTTAATCCTCATTCAATTCCCAATCTGCCCTACTGAGACCCTGAGTGTACTGGCACTGTGCTTGGCTTGGGAGAGTTGCACTCTGCCAGGCTTTAACTTTTCCATTGCATTCCAGTTCTCCTTGTTCTTTCCCAACATATTGGGTCTGTTTCAGCCTCTTTTTTAAGTGTTCTATACACTGTGGTCCCTCATGGATTTGAGACCTTTCTCTGAGATTGAAGCAGTCAAAGATACTGATTTCTTTCCTTTACATGTCTAATTATTGACTGACAAGTTGCCATAATAGCACCTGTTATATTGCAATCACCATCTTATCATTAATTACATTAAGTTGTCCAGGGAAATGTTTTTTTTCTTTTTTTCAAAGAACCGGGAGCCCTTTAACATATCTTGTCAGATAGTCAGGCAAACTGAAGCCATAAACACTATTGTTTCAGACAGACCCTGTAAACTGTTTGCCCCCCTTCACCCCCCATGGCAGTGTTGCAACAGAGGTATGACTCGTGATCAAAATCATTGGAACACTTAATCAGCACCGGCTTGGCTGTTTCATTGGCTTAGTTGCTGCATATTTGGGTGTTTTGTTTACTTTAGTTGTTTCGTGATTATGTCTGAAACCCCCGGAACGACTGCATGACTTGACTCTATCAAAGTGAGCTGTAACACAGACAAAAACTTTTCCTCCTGTTGACCATATGGAGGAAAACAAAAGTTAAGTAACATCCTGAATAACGGATCTCTAGAATTCACCTTTCATAATCTTTAACGGAACAGGACTATTTGAACTGGTGATCTCTTGTGGCTTACTGTTGATTAAAAGAAACATTCGGAGCTGTAAGCCTAATCTTTGTCTTTGTTTCTACACCTGCAGAACTCCAAGGTGCACATTCTGGACACAGAGGGTTTTGAGACCACATTTGGGCCCAAGGCTCAGAGGAAACGGCCCAGTCTCATGGTGGGAGACATGAAGGATCTCGTAGAACATGCTGAGTCCTCAGGCCTGACCTACAATGCAGACAAGGACAAGGACCTGGTGACGGAGGACACAGGGGTCCGGTAAGACCCTTATAAGATACTTTTTTTTTTTTTTTTTAAATAGATTAATCGTTGGGTCTATAAAATGTCCGGTAGAAATAGTGAAAAAATGTCCATCCCATTTTCATGAAGTCCATGGTGATGTCTGTGAATGTCTTGTTGTGTCAGTCCAAAACCCAAAGATATTCAGTTTAATATGATTATAAAATGGAGAAAAGAAGGAAATCTCCAATTTTGAGAGGCTGAAAACAGAATTTTTCTGCCATTTTCGTATTGAAGTTAATCGAGATTATTGGATGATCAAAATTGTTGCCGATTATTTTTTTGTCTATCGATTTACCAATTAGTCGACTAATCATTGCAGTCTATAATTCATTTACTCACTTACTGCTCTAGCTGACCAGAAGCATGGTTTCTGAATTTTCATGTTTTTTTTTCATTATCGTTATTATCTTTACAACAGGGACGAAGTACGCGATGACATCTTCAAAAAGGGTCAGTCCAAGAGGATCTGGGGAGAACTTTACAAGGTATTGTTTCCGTCCTCCTCTCAGCACTGTGCATCGTGATAATGCGGAGTCGGTACACTGAACTGTTACGGTGTCATTCTGCATTCCTGACTGTTTTATTGTAATAGGTGATCGACTCATCCGATGTCATCATCCAAGTGCTAGATGCCCGAGATCCCATAGGAACGCGCTCCAAAAGCATAGAGAATTATATGAAGAAAGAGAAATCCTGGAAACATCTCATCTTTGTTCTAAACAAGTGTGACCTCATCCCCACCTGGGTCACGGTAAGACATTTACAACGTGTTCATTTTTGGTTCCCGTTTAATTGAGAGTGGTTGTGTCTGTTTTTTATATTTATATTAAATTGTGTGTGCGTGTCTCTTTGTCGGCACTCATTTTGAACCAGAAACGGTGGGTAGCTGTTTTATCCCAGGAGTACCCCACTCTGGCTTTCCATGCCAGCCTCACCAACTCGTTTGGTAAGGGCTCCCTCATCCAGCTGCTCAGGCAGTTTGGCAAGGTAAGCTCATGCCTCAAATTCAAAACTTCAACATTTTCTGCTTCAAAAACAATCCCAGATAACATACATGTTTTGCTTGGATATTCAACGTGCACCCCTTTTTGATTTATGAGTGTACTATTTATTTACACTACTAGCTATAATTTAGGATGTTAGTGCTTGGTGTTCCGTTCCCTGTAGTCCTTATTTTGCAAAATCCAAAAGTAAGCCATATAGTGTATGGATGAAAATGGTTTATACAGTATATTCATTTATACAGTATTATTAATTACATAGATTTGACTATAATCACAATTCATTAGTTCTTAATACTGTGTAAAAAAATAAATAAATAAAATTCAATACAAGTGCAATTCCAGCTCCTCAGTAAGGACACGTTTTATCAAAATTGCTTTTTGTTTTTATACATGAACAAGAATAGGGTTGAACATTGTGACAATATGCAAGATAATGGAGATTTGTCAATTGTTAAGAATTTCTTATTGTGTTAATACTCTGGAAGCTATCGATTTTATATCTATGGCTATATTAGGCCATTGTGGGAAACGCTGAAATTCAATTAGCAGGACTGCTTTCTGGTAACATTAGAATCAAAAACATTGTTAGATTATATTCATCAATGTGATGAAGATTAGCACATTTAAATGTCAAATAACATTTCCTTCCATTTAGTTCCTTAATCAAATTTCCAAAACCTTCACTACCCCGACATAAAAATACATCAAGTGTGATAAAAGGTTTTGTCTGTATCGCCACCCCCTATACCTGAGCATGCAATATGACGTAGTGGCTGTGGAATGGGAGGAGTTTGTTTATGAAAGCGTGGCTCAAAAGATCTGAAAGGTCAAGAAATCAAAAGGATTTGAAATTCAAATGGAATTTTCTTGTTCGATGTGATAATGTGATTTAAAAAGATACAGTAAAAACATAAGATTACACTTTGAGACAACAAGGTGAAAAGCTTGTTCCAAACAGAGCTTACCTCCTGGGACATAAATACATATCTCTAAATCTATATTTTAAAAGGTTTTGTGATTGTCGTGTTTACATAAGAAATCCTTTTTAAGATAGCCTATGTGTTTTGAACCAACAACATTGTAGTTCTGGAGCGAGGACATGTTCACTTGATTAATTGCTAAAAATTCCCTCCATGGAAACACAATGTTCTGACTTTATTTTTTGACTTCCACAGCTCCACACAGACAAAAAACAGATAAGTGTGGGTTTCATTGGATACCCTAATGTGGGAAAGAGCTCAGTCATCAACACACTGCGCTCTAAGAAGGTCTGCAATGTGGCACCCCTTGCAGGAGAAACAAAGGTAAGATTCAAGTGTCATCCCAGCCATGGAAGCCTAACTTAAACCTGTGATAAGCTACAGAGCAAAGCCACCAATGGAATGTCTGTTTAGCAAAAGAAAATTAGGAATCTGAATTCTGAATGTTTACATTTACACTTAAGCCAATGTACAGCCTAGAATATAGTACATGAAAAGATAAGATCCGACCAGTAGTACATAAACACTACTAAAAAAAAATTAAAAATCAGGATGGCAGCAAAGAAGTCAACGGTGTTTTTGTGTAGAGAGGATCTTTGATTCAGTTGGAAGGTGATGTGAGGTGAAAAGATGCATGTTCATCTCCTTAACATGGTAATTGCTGATAGCTGCAACAACAGAAGTAGTTGGCTCAGAGTTTAACTATATAACTGCAAATCTAAGGGGAGACTTGGCCAAAAGAAAGAAAGAACAACAACCATTTTATCCTTAATTTCCTCTCTCTGGGGCTGCTTATCCTGTTTGGAAACGAACAAGGGTCTGAAAACCCCAGTGTCCACAAAAAGGGTCGAGGGGAGAGTTTGTTTGCACACCCAGCCAACGAATCTGATGGGCCTGTGGCCAACACTACTTTATTTCTCACCTTGACTTTGATTCTCACCACATACTCGACGCTATTAGACAGCCACTCTCATGGTCCGCAACACTGCCGTGACCCTCATCACTCCTTTTGTTCTAATGGGTGTGAGTTTATGCTTATGTGAAAAGTTGCAAAGTTAAAGATAAAAACAAAAAATTGTATCACCACTCTTCCTAGTTGACTTATCTTTTTATATCATTAAGTTAAAACGAGGTAAAGTATCACAAACGATTTAACATCTCACTCAATAATTTGATCATACAGACAACATTAATCTCCTTCCTTTTTTTCTTTTTTTAGGTTTGGCAGTACATCACTTTGATGAGGCGCATCTTCCTCATTGACTGTCCTGGTGTCGTCTACCCTTCAGAAGACAGTGAATCTGATATTGTCTTGAAAGGAGTGGTAAGTCTCTGTTTCATTTCTTCTTTTGTGCACCAAGGTTCTGTGATATCTGCCTCACGTACTTCTGCTACCGCCCCAATACAGAACAGAGAATTAGAAGTGGATTCCTATTTCTAATAACCTGCTGTTTAAAATAAATAAATGCCGTAATCAGCTGTTTTATTGTGATCCTCCAGATCCTAGCTTTAACATGTAGGCCAAGCAGTCCCCGTAAGTGAACGGTTGCAGGTCCATGTCTTACATTGCATGCCTTTTGTATCTTCCCCCTCTTCACAAAGGTTCAAGTGGAGAAGATCAGGAACCCAGAGGAGCACATTGCGGCAGTACTGGAGCGAGCCAAGCCCGAATACATTCAGAAGACCTACCGCATACCCATTTGGAACTCTGCTGAAGACTTCCTTGAGAAGCTGGCATTTCGCACTGGAAAACTTATGAAGGTCTGAATGCTCTTTTCATTTTCTTTCTTGCAGGACCTTAACGTGCTATAATTACAACTGCTATGCCCCAAGTTTTTTATTGTATGTATTTATTTCATCCAAATGTAACAACTTATAACAGCTAACGAGCAGATAATGTGGTTACCAAACAAAACTTCCTCATCAGTATGTAATCATTTCAGTTAAACCATTGTGGGTATTCTACAAAGGCGCGGTGCTAAATATTTTATGAAGTGCAACAGCAAATCCTTCAGTAATACATAAGGCCCATTTTCAGCTTCTAGTTAAATAGCAAAGTGAATGTGAACAACTGGTTTTAAATCCTAAGCTTGATCAATGTATTCTTGGTATTGTATAGGGCGGTGAGCCAGATCTCTCCACGGTCTCCAAAATGGTGTTGAATGATTGGCAGAGAGGACGTATCCCCTTCTTTGTGAAACCCCCTGGAGCTGAGGGGGATCAAGAGGTAAGAGTTTACTGAATTCTCCACCTTGTTTTTTCAGTAAATACATTTTTTTTTTTTTTCTCCACACCAACCTGTGCCGTATGTTGTCAACCTGTGTTTTTGTTTCTGTAATTTTTCTAGGGCAAGGAGCTATTGCCAGTTAAAGGACCCTCAGAGGTAGTTGAGACTGTGCCGGAGGAACAGCCCAACAATCCGGAGGCCATCTCGGAGGAACATGAGCAAAAGCAGCAGCAGCAGCAGAGACAGAAGGAGCAGGTCCAGAAGATTCTGTCTAATGTGCGACAGAACTTCGGCAAGATCAACGTGGCACCGGAGTTCACCGAGGAAGACTTGGTTCCTGTGGAGATGCCTGACCTGGGACTCTCTGACTTGTCTGGCTCTGATAGCGAGGAAGATGGTGAAGAAGAGGAGGCTGGAAAGGAAGACGGGACCCAGGTTGAACCAGCCGAGGGAGAGACTGAGGACCCTGAGCCCACGATCGCTCAGACTGGCAAAGCAAACGACAGCAAGAGTTCACGCGAGGTGATTCGGCAGCTGGATGAGAAGATCTCCAAGTACAAGCATTTCCTGGACCGGGCCAAATCCAAACGCTTCTCTGCAATCCGGTCCGTCTACACTCGCTCACATATTTTCTTTGCTTTGTGTGTTGCCCTGATTCCTTTTTATTCAGTAAAGTAACATGAAGTTGTCAGGCAGAGAGATGCCATGCATTTTAGGTGGTCAGTGCTAACCAGCCTTAAAGCCCCTGAGAACCAGCAGTCATCAGTTTTACTGTCTGATCAGTGGCCCGTTTCCATAACTTTAGCATGCTATTGTGTTCTTTAATCTGTTGTTGAATTTCAGCCCACACACTGAAGAACCGAGTCAAATAACAGTTGCATAGATACTCTGAGGATAATTTAATAATCTCCTCCGAACGAATCCCGACCGGAGTAAACTGTTTGCTCTGTTGAGTAATGATTCATTCGTCTCTTCTTTTGACAGGATACCTAAATCGCTTTCTGACAAAGCGTTCACAGACATCAAGACTAAACAAGCGGCGGCGGCGGCAGAAAAGCAAGCCCAGAATAAAGGTAGTCAATCACCATGTTTGTCATGACTTTTTATGGTGCCGAATGTTTACTTTGTTTTTGAAGATGTATCAGAGTTGGTTAGGGTTCAAGAAAAATTTCACGGTTCCTCAGAACAAAACAAGAAAAGCACACAAGAATGCCATCGTACTGGTGTGATGATGCATTTCCCTGGGTTTTATACAAAAAAACATAAATACTGATTTGTACGGCATTTGCCTGTAGCCATACAAATTGGATAGTTCGGGCTGATATTGAAATCCAGCCAGGCACTGACAACCCATTTGTCAATTTTTGTTTAAATTCAGACGCAAACCAGAGGAGCAATAAGAGGAAAGCTGAGGAGGACGATCAGTCCACCCAAACCCGTAGACTGACATCTAAACAGGTATGCAGTGTTTCTTTTCTCTGACGTCAAACCGATCTCTCTGGGTCACCGCATTAGGCGACTGATTCCTTTTACTGATGCAACAGGAATGGAGATGAAAAGCTAATCCCCCCCCCCCCCCCTGTTCTCTTTATCCATCTCCACAGAGAAGAGCGATGGACCGTGCTAAGAAGACGAAGAAAGTTGGCGCACGCTATTACGAAACACACAATGTCAAGAACAAGAACAAGAACAGAAAGGCCCCAGCATCAGCCACAGAAGGCCAAAAGGCCAAAAGATCAAAGCGCTAGGCTGGAGTCGTAAAACACAACATTTGTAATAAACTTTATTCAAACTGGCCAAAAAGGCCAAGTTTTTATTGAAAGTGTGGAGTTGATAGGTGGAATGCTAACAAAGCATTAAATGGTCTTTATTGAGTGGCCACTTCATGCCTTATCTTGACACCTTTTCAACTTTGTTTCCGTCTTTAACTCAGAACTGTTTTTCGAATGACATTTCATTCATCATTTACAGGTGTAATGCTCTCTTGATGTTCAAGAGAAATGTACAGTCCTCGTTTGAACTGTACTTGTCATACCATGCTGAAATAAAAATGTTTGCTAATTACACTCACTCAAGGTTACTTTATCTAATAGTATTTAGAACCAAACAAAAGACACATACGGTCACAATCTGTGCTGGGAAATAGAAACTCAGTTCTTCTTTGGTGTAATGATCCCTTCCAGTTGGTTCTGAATAGGAAAACAAACATTACAATCTTAAAACAGGCAACAAAGCTACTATTGGTGAAGAAGATATGTCTTTTGTAATTATGAAACCTCACCTTGAGCTGCTGGTTGGTTCTCTTCAGGAACTGAATCTCTTCGGTGTGCTTCTTTTCCTCCACCTGTCGCTTTTCATTTTCTCTCTTTTCGATTGCATCACATTTAGCTTTGTCCTCATTCAGTTTCTTCTTCAGTTCTTGTTTCTCATCCTCCAGATCAGAAATCTAGTTGTGTGATAAGACAGACTCGTAAGTTTGTTCCAGGTGCAGGACCAATTATGTAAAGCAGCGGTCTCTAACCTTTCTGCACCACGGACCAGTTTCATGCAAGACCATTTTTCTACGGACCAGGGGCGCAGCAGGCGTAACCAAAGACGCAATAAAGTGCAAAACTTATCATTTAATTATTACATATATAATGTAAATGTAATTATTCCATTTTATGTTATGTTATGCATGTTATTTATATTATTGTTAATTAGTAATATATATAATATAAATACACAACATAAAAATGTTTACAATAAATATTACCAACAAAAAAAAAAAAAGAACTTTTATTCTTTCTGTGTGGTCCGGTACAAAATCACCCACGGTGCTGGTCCACGGCCCGGTGGTTGGGAACCCCTGATATAGAGAGCAGTAGCACCATCCTTATTTTAGAAATAACTTTTAAAGTGAAATGGTGCTCTCTGCTGGATACCTTACTGAACTATAAATGTTCCCGTGTTTTTTTTTTTTAGATGAGTGGAAAAGTCAAAATATTAAATCTCTCATCTAAGATGTGTTGCAAAAAAGTCAGATTTGTGGGTCCTTGTGCCCCTGGTGGCCATCGGTCATAAGAAAGTAACAAATAAGTAAATGTCCTTACTCTTTTCTCCATGTCAGCCTTGCCCTGCTCAGCCTGCAGTGCTTTCCTCATTCCAAAAGCCACACTGCTCTCATACAGCGTCTGGTAGGCAGCAATAGTCATTTGAATCTCATCTCTGACCCTCAACAGCAGCAGACCCCTCTCGGCACAGTTGATGGTCACCTGTCTGATTAGCTCATCTTAAAAGAAATAGGAGGGTCAGACAGTTGACTTAATGTAGATGTCGGAGAAAGTGTGCCTCAATTGGAATGTTGAGACATTGTTTCAATCAGAAGAAAGCTTGATAAAGATATAAACAGCCATATTGATCACACACTAGCTATAAGACGTGGCCTTTAGGTCTGTATGTATCATCTTTGTGTTAATCCATCAGTGATCACCAGCATCTCAGCCTCCTCCTTACCAAAGCACTGGGAATAGAGCTCCCTGCGGACAGGGCAGATTCCTGTTTCCCTGGCCTGCCTTTGCTGCAGCTTTATGTCCAGCAGTTCCTCCAGGTGAATAACATCTGCTCTTGTACAAGGCGCACTGGACACTTGCTGCACCCACAGTTGGTTTCCCTCCATCCATTCCCTGCAATAATAGAGATAAATGAGAGTGTGGTTGGAACTATTTTGAGCAGTATGTTGTTGATGGGGGAGAGCTACTGTATACCTGGGTGGAAGGATGCTGTTCAGGATCTCATCGTTGTCCTGCTTGGTGGCATCAGTAGTGGTTGATTTTGGTTTAGGAGGCGGTGGAACTGGGGGAGTGTGAGCAGGCTGCTGAGGGCTCACTCTCAAAGGCCGTCCCTGTAGTGAAAAAGTATAGTTTTTGTAGTTTATGTTACACAGTGTATATTGTATGTACTTCCCTATCATAATTAAATGACATATATATATATTTTTTTTTAAATAGTGGATACCTTTTTAATACCGTGCTTTGTTACTCACTCATACATTAACAGACCTGTTAAGCTGAGCCACATGTACAGTATACAAAGGACAGTATTAACATCAGTAGTCCAGTCCTGCAAAGAAAGTAGCTGCTGCAATTTCAATGCTTCTGCAGGCAATGAGTGCTCCAAACACTTTACAGACTTTTATCACCTTTTAGATCAATTATATTCTAAAATATGAGTAACATCGAGCTTGTTGCTGTAAAACACCTATTGGCTTTTGAAGGTTTTTGTAAATGACTAACTTATTTTCAGATGTAAATGACTCAGGTCTAACATTTCGCTTTTTTCTTCATCCTGACAAGTGAGCCCAAGCGTTATTTGTCCAGGGCAGGAGTTTACAAAGTCTGAGACTGTGGGCCTCACCTCAGACAAAGCTTGGAAACAAGGCAACCCCCTTAGGTTACTTGTATAGATTAGCTCAATTCCTGGATGCCTGTGGGATCATGATTATATTATTTGATCCCATAGACACTCAGCAATTGAGCCAAGATAATATTACTGTTTGACATCATTTCAGACTACACCAAATACATCAAAAAGGTTTGTCCTGTGGTCCTAAGGCAATCATATATTATATTCTGTATTGATTTCTCCTCCCTGCCTGCCTCACACCACTTCAATCCTTAATCCAGCGTTACTTTCGCCAGGTAACGTTAACTAAACTCGGGCAGGCGTTACTTTGTAAACTCACCTTTGGTGATTTTCTCTCTGTGCTTTTGCTGACCAAAACTGGATTGTCGTATTTCAGGAGAGACTCGGCTGGTGGAATCATTGTGTGTTCACTATAAAATTATTATTATTTTTTTTAAATAATACAATAAACCAGAAGCTCCTTGCTGTGGGCTTCAGTTAAAGAAATATCGATATTGTTGCTGAAAAAAGTTCATGCTCACTGTTTGCGTTGTCGTGACAACAGCGTCCCGGCGTTTCATTTTAGTTTGTCCGACTAGGATCAGCGGTTTATTTACAAATGCACCGTTTATTTTAGGTGACCCTTGTTATAAAAATATTCTTATTAGGCCTAATGTTAATTAATAAACAAAAGAAAACAGCTGAAGCGCTGCTGGGTTTGAACTCGGTGTGAGTTTCATTTTCACATTTTTACAACTTACAATGTGTTTGGGTGTTGAAGAGAAATATTTGTTGTAAAAAAAAAAAATCCCTTCATTTTAAACAACACCGGCTTTATTCAAGATACCGTAAATGGAAAAACGCAGTCACACGGAACCAAAGGAAAAAGTTGGTAGCGACCATGTCGACATAAATTCTCGGTACACCACAGGAAACGGAAGTGTGTAATTTGAGCATAACAGTCGAAGTTTGTATTAGCTACATTTTTGAGTTAGCTTTTGTTTTGTACATGCTTTTGGGCGGATGGCAATGTCTGCTTAGTTACGTATCGATTTGACTAATATATATATATATAGTAGAATGACCAAAGAAAAGCGACACAGGAGAAGGGAATCTCCGGAGCGGGAGCCTAAAGTTAAGATAAAGCAGGAGCAAGTGAGCCCTGTTAGGCCACAGAGATCACGCCGCTCCAGGTCGAGATCCAGCGGCAACTCAAGTCCACAGAGGAGAAGAACCAGCAGGTATTTTCGATGTTTAGTCATCATATCACCTCGCTTTTGCCACGGGTTTGAGTTTTTTTTTTTACCTTGACAGACACAAAATACGTGTTGGCCAGTGAGCTAAGAAATGTTTTGTCCGCTAGCCTTTAACAAAAGCAGCTAACGTCACAGCACATATGAGCTGCATCTAAACGGCAATACTTTGTCAGTTTGTAATGTAAATGTCTATAGAAAGTCATTTAAGGGCCTATTTTTATGTTCTTCATGTAGGTCACCCGCCAGGACAAGGGACCGTTCACCAGGTAGAAGAGAGGCATCTCCCGTCAGACGAGGCAGCCGATCACCCAGAAACCGAGGCAGTCGCACTCCTCCTCATCGTGGCGCTGATGTCAAAATAAAGCGGGTGATTAAGTCCTAAATTATTAGAAAAGAGGTTATACACCTTTCAACATCGAAAATTGGCGATAGTGGTATATATACACCAGTTTTTCCCTTGCACGTGCCAACTACAATGTATTATTTGCACCTCAGACTGCTGCTTGACAGGCACTTCTCACTGGCATACACCCATTTAGACACTAGTTATACAATGGCTATTGTTGTGTATTAAAAACTTTCGGAACCATAACATGCCAATTTGCTACTTTTTAATAAAAATAAATAAATGCGCACAAAATACGGTTTACCAATTAAAAAAGGTTTTGACATTGCTTGGTCTGACTGTGACAGGCTCTGCTTGCTATGTAGAGAGCCAATATATGGCCACAGATATTGGGCCAGATAGCATAGCTACCTCACAAGTATTGGCACATGACAACTGCCTTATCAGCAGTTTTTAAACCGTGTATTTCCATGGGATGTTGTAGCTATTATTGTAACTTACCATTGTAAGTGACATATGCCAGCAGAACAACATGGTCATCTGCGTCATATGCCAGATACAACAGTGGCATAACAATGGCAAGTTTTCCATCTTGACTGAAAGTAATGCAATATAACTTCTGTAATGATGATAATAATAACTCTTTTAAAAAGGCACACAAAAACAGAGTTACAAAGTGCTGTACATACATAAAACAGGGTCAATTACACATACAACTATAGAAACAATTAAAAATGGAAATAAATAGCAACAGGGTTTTGCTTGAGGATCTCAGGAAGCGCGTTTGGTCATAAGGGGACAGCAGCTCGAGATATATGGAGATCTCAAACCAGACAGGGCCTTTTAAAAATGGCCATGCTGCAGCATTGTTTATGGGGTGATGGAGATATTTTTTGGGAGATAAGTGTGTAGTTGTAATAGTCGACACGTGACGAGATAAAAGTGTGAACAACCATCTCCAGATCAGGGAATGACACAAAAGATTTGATTTTAGTAATAGTTCGTAACTGATAAAAACAGGATTGGACATCCTTGTTACCTTGTTACATGGAGGTTTAGTTTAAGGTTAGAGTCGAATATTGCATCAAGATTTCTGGCAGAGGGTAGATGGTAATGGTAATGTCAGTACAAGTTTGTCCCGGACTAATACTCTTCTTTCTTTAACTGTCTTAATTACCAACAATCTCACAGGAGCGGGAGGAGCAGCGGGCTGGTGGTGATGAGCGGAGGAGAAGAAACGAGCAGCCGGAGGAGAGGCGGAGCAGGTGGGAATCAGACAGGCCACGGGAGAGAGAGCGTGGCAGAGACAGACACCGAGAGCGAGACGCACTTGCCTCCCAACAAGATGAGAGACAGCAGCACGATGAGCGGCGCCGAGAAAACCGGCAGCGGCGTGAAGAAAACCAAGAGCAGGATTTTGGACAGTCTGAAGGAGGCAGTGACGACCCAAATGACCCCCCCGCTGAGAAAGAGAAGCCCAACTTCGGACTGTCTGGGGCTCTTACGGAAGATACAAACACATTCCGGGGGGTGGTGATCAAGTACAACGAGCCACCTGAGGCTCGCATTCCCAAGCGCAGATGGCGACTGTACCCTTTCAAGAATGATGAACCCCTACCAGTCATGTACATTCACAGACAGAGTGCCTATTTGTTGGGGCGGCAGAGAAAAATTGCAGATATCCCCATCGACCACCCATCCTGCTCCAAGCAACATGCAGTTTTCCAGTATAGGTAAGAATAACAATCACAAGCTTTTTTACTCCGCTGTGCTTTCGAAACATAATCAACTTCAATCTGTATGATTTTTAGATTAAAGTCCCCTCCATGTTGCTTTACACTTGGATGATTTTGTTGTTGCACGAGTAATGCTTGACGACCTTTTCTGTCTGCGTTTCTGTAGACTGATGGCATTTACACGCACAGACGGCACCAGTGGCCGCAGGGTGAGGCCTTACATCATCGACCTGGGTTCCGGCAACGGCACCTACCTGAACAACCAGCGCATCGAAGCTCAGCGGTATTACGAGCTCAAAGAAAAAGACGTTATCAAGTTCGGCTTCAGCAGCCGCGAGTACGTCCTCCTGCACGAGTTCTCGGACACGAGCGAGGTGGACACCAAGGAGGAAGAGGAGGACGACGAGGGCCTTGATGAGTAAATTGTTCCCATAAACAGTATTGTCCAAGTTTTATTAAGGTTGGTAAACATCACCATCAATGTTCAATAAATAGCTGTTTCTGCAGGGAAGGGAACAATTAATGGAACTGGTAAATGTGGGACTTTATTACGACAATGGAACAACGCTGGTTTGTATATTCTGTAATTACCGAACTATTGCTTAAACCTGCCACAACTGTCTTGATGAAGACTTCCTATTCTCAGGTTGTTTGTGTAATGTCTTGTGTGACGCATGACTGATCTCACATCTGACAGTTCTCTCTATACAAAGTGCTCGGTGCCAGATAAAGATTCTTGCTAAATACAATAGTTAATTATATATTTTTGGATCACAGCACTCAGTACAAAGTTTAGCAAAAGACTAATCTCTTGTCTATGTCCAGGATGTATATGTCAATGTACGATACGTGGAATGTGAACTCTAGATTCTTGTAAAATAAGCATTGCTTATTGTCAGAGTAAAAACATTACAGACATACAACTTGTAATGATATTGCCTTTTTTGCTTTGTAGCGCAGGGGAAAACTAGTTGATGCTGTTGTGTTTTCTTGCTCCAACGCTGTGTGTATTTACATACTTCTCCTTTTTATTTTTGTCTATTCTGAAGCCGACAGCATTCATAGTAAATTTCCATCTATGTACTTTAAATAAAGACCGTCAAAATTTGGATTGTCTCAAGAGTTTTATTGTAGACGCCTCATCAGAGTTGTATACATTTTTTTTTTGACAATTTTTAATGTAGGATTATCAAAGACTAAGATTAGGCATATGTTTATTGGAAGTAAATATTTACTGGACACTTGTATATAATTCTTATTTTCTACTTTTTGTTTATTTGGTCGAGCTGGGTCAGGGCTTGGAAGTAGAAACTTAAACTTTCCTCATACGGCAAGTGAATGTTCTAAGAATCTGGCCTTAAAGCTTAAGCTTAGATCCTTGATCATTGACTGCACTCAATGCTATCAAGTTTTTATTAGTTTTTTTTGATGGGGCATTTGCATTAATAAAATTAAAAAAAAAAAAAAAATTGAGACATGGCAACTGGTGAAACAAAGCAATAGAAATATGACAAAATAACAAGTGATTCATCTCTCACCCCAGCATGTCCAACTGTCTGTCGCTCTGACTTGACGCTCTTCAATATCTCTGCTCCCT
The DNA here is from genome assembly GCA_943590825.1 of Bovichtus diacanthus. Taxonomy (NCBI): domain Eukaryota; kingdom Metazoa; phylum Chordata; class Actinopteri; order Perciformes; family Bovichtidae; genus Bovichtus; species Bovichtus diacanthus. The sequence goes on from CALSBV010012107.1 coordinate 1,611,330, forward strand.
CTCACATGCCGATCAGCATGTTTCCCTCAGCACCTCTTTTGCTTTTATTGACTACTATATCCACATGAAGTACATGAAAGGTGTGGGGGACAAAATGAGCCTTATCTTTTATTCCCTAGAAAAGATACAAACTGGGATTGTAAACCTTTTAGGAAGGCTCCACAGCAGAGCACACATACCTCTGAGGATCTCATGACTCTACCCTCTCTTTTTCATTTAGCTAGTCCATATGTGTGGTTATCGTTCCAGTCTTATCCCCCAGTAGACAGCCAACACAGAACTCAGTGAAAAGAAAATGTTTCATTGTTCTCCTGCTTCTAATATCAGGAATGTTCAACCTAACCCTGAACCAGCTTTGAATAGCAAGCAATTCTGTGAACAAGCCTTTTTTTTTTAGATTTGTGGGTCGTTGACTGGAACAAGATCTTTCTCATCAATGATGTAGAGCTGGCGTGGAAATACTTTCATGATGCTTTTACTAAAATTATAAATAAACATGCTCCTTTCCGTAAATTCAGAGCGAAAGGCCGTAAAAAGCCTTGGTTTACCCCTCAGCTGTCCAGCTTGCTAAAAGAAAGGGATGTTGTCTGGGCGGAAGCCAGAAAATCTAAATCCCAGGCTGACTGGCTGCTTTTCAGACAGCTCCAAAATCATTTTACTGCACTTGTTAAAAAGGCTAAATCTGAGTTCTACCTTTCAAAAACTACGAGTAATTGAAATGATCCTAAGACGTTTTGGAAGGTAATAAATACTTCATTTGGAAATGTTACTACAAATGGGCTGCCAGCCTGCACTGTGAAAGACTCATGTTCTCCAACTGATAAATCTGCCATTCTTAACTGCTTTAATGAACATTTTATTTCTTCAGGTTCCTTGTTTGAGTCTTTACATCCAGATCTATTATGTCCAGATCCAAAACAGTCAAATGAGCAGAGGG
>CALSBV010012108.1:0-48268 GCA_943590825.1 Bovichtus diacanthus
CTGATTGGGGGTGATTAGGATTCCTTTTGGATGGGGGGTTGGACATCCCCTTGGCAAAGTGTAGACACTGTCACCATGGCAACTGGTTTCCCTAACCTGGGGCTGAGGAATCTCTCTGTGCTACAGCATGCACTCATGTTTGATGGAGAATTCAGCAACATACTGCTAACTACCACTGCAGATCAGTAAATGAATACTAACAGACTGTATGAAGGTAACAGCAGAGTCATTGTATTTAAACACTTTAAACCTTTTATTAGAAAACTAAGGTGCAGGTGTGTGTAATCAGTCAAGTCAGGTTTATTAATAGAGCACATTTAAAAACAACAAACAACAAGCATATAGACAAACATGCTTTATAAAGAGATTAAGTAAACCACAGGAATTGTGAAATGACATTACATTACATTTTATTTAGCTAATGCTTTTGTCCAAAGCGACTTGTGCAAACAATCATGAGGATACAACTCTAAACAGCAAGAATCTTTCAAATACATTATCTTCAAAAGGTGAAATCATTTTAAGTGCACTACAAGAGCTTCAAATAAGCCATACCAATTTAAGTGCTACTTACAGAAATAAGAAATGTTTTTTATTTTTATTTATTTTTTATTATTGACCAAGTTCCTGTCGAGACAGGTGGGTTTTCAGTCTGCGACAGAAGGTGTGAAGACTTTCTGCTGACCTGACATCAATAGGGAGCTCCTTCCACCATTTAGGGGCCAGGATAGCAAACAGATGTTTTGTTTGAGGGTCTCTGGGTCTTGCTCGCAGTGAGGGAGCAGCGAGCAGATTTGCCGACGCAGAGCGAAGTGAGCCTGATGTAGGCCAGTCGAGGTTGAGTTTCAAGTGGTGTGCGGCCATCCACGGAGAGATGTCAGTGTATGTACGAGTGAGAGAGTGACAGTGGATGAGCTGAGAGCACACAGCTGTGGGTGATCAGAGTAGAGAGGAAATTAGCAGTTTGTTTGACCAAACCAAGCAAGTGAGATGTGAAAGCACTCTTATGCTTAAATTTCGCTACACTTTTGTAACTGCAACCACATTCCTTGCGCCTCAGGAATGTAGAATGAACGTGATCCAAGTTTACTGCAGGACAGGCAAGCATCACTGTATCCACACAAGTTTCTTCAACTCATAATGTGGCTCTGCTGTTACTGACATATTCATCATCAGTATATCTTTGGATGTATCCCGACCTATCACGAATAGGATAACATGGTGCCACAGTCTATTGTGTTTCATTATAGATCCTGCTTTCTCTCAGTTTCTGCCATTGTTAAGTGTAGCTTCATGCTCAACATATGTGCATGTGTATTTGCTCACTCATTAAATATGGTGTCCACACTGTGAACAATTAATGGTTCTTTAATTCAGCTCATCACATTTTCACATCAAATCATACCTACAGTATGGACCGACAGTAAACTCTTAAAGAAATAGTTCAAAATATGTATTTATAATATAGTGTTACTTTTTTCTGTGAGTGTTCCAAGTCTGATCCACAAAAACTCTCTTAACTGCACAAATCTGTCGTTTCAGCCTGATACTTTTCACCTGTTCATTAGAGGGGGTACGATATTTGAGCATTAGCAAAATCAACGCCCCTGAAATTAGCATATAAGGAAGGCTTTTTCTGACGTTTGTGGTGAGTAGTGTCAGTAGTCATTTTAGAATATTTTCTAAAGAGAGAAATACAAAACAGTTACAAACAATGTTTCATCAAAGCAGCACTGTACTGTGACAGACCTAAAGAGGGAATGGTTCAGCCTCTCTTTGTAAAGAAAAGCAGTCTATGACTAAAATCAGGGGGAGGACAGTCACTGAGCATCCCTGTCTCCTAAATTGTTTTCCAAAGTATGTTGTGGAATCAAATGTAATCGCCTGCCTGGATTATGTTCAGAGGCACAGGGTGGATGGCAGGGGCACAAAGTTAAGGACTTTGTCACCAGTGACCAGAATTCACATCCTCAGTCCAGTCTGTGGGTAGGGTTAAGCAACAAGAGCGCCTTAGTTAAGGTTAGAGAAGTTGTGCTAGAAGTGGCGGTGCTTAGCTGCTCAACTGTCGACTTTGACACAAATGTAATTTGTGATTTATATATAAATGACTCTCTCAACAAAAATATTTTTGAATGCATGCAAAAATGCTTAGTTCTATAAAGAAATCTAACATGAATCCAAAAATATATGTATTTGAAAGTTTTTTCAATTTTAATCAAAAACATACTTTTGAACCTGCATTTACAAATTATGTTTTGCTTGTTAATTGTTCTGCATTTGTGTGGGGCTTTTGAGACTCTCCTGACGCAATTCACAAATGTATTTTTTTTCAACAGATTTCCAATCAGATGTCTCCCTCCTCACATGAGGTATGATCATAGACGTTTTAGAAAGGAGACAATGCACTGAAAGTAAATTTTCTGTGTTTGTGCCATGTAGTTTTTGCCCACTGCCCCATTTTTTTCACAAATGTGGGCAAATATGTCTGTAAAAAAGAAAAAAGAATGCAAACAAAGTGATACAGCAACTGGATTGACGGTTACATCGACGATGTGAAGGAAAGACCACCAGCACCCGGCGTGTTACAATTTGACTTCAGCTAAGTAAGTTGGTAAGTAACTAACTTACTAGCTAAAGTTGTCATGAGGAATCAATGCATTGGCTTGCAGATTCAATGTTGCAATTGACTATTTTGTCAGAGGAAAAATCACCAGCTTGTATTACTTTGATATATTAGTAATATGATAGCATGCTAACACTAACGTTAGCTAGGCATTTGTTTGCTAGGTTATATTTAGGACTTTGCCCTAACTCCGATGTGCTGCTATCCTCAACTTTGACTGAAACCATGAAGGAAATGTTCTACAGTATGCCAGACTAGCTCATTTAGCTGACACACAAACATATCATCTATATTTGATCCGTCAATCAAATATATAACGTTTTATTAGCTTTGCTAGCATTACCCAACGTTCATATACTGCCGGGTATAATACAAACAAAGTGACAGTTACAAGAAAACATATTTTTAATAGCTGTCCATTGTAGTGATCACCATGTGTGCAAGGTGTCATCCCCCCTACTACGCTATACTCTTATCCTGTACTACTGGTGTTCAACTACTAAGTCATTGAACACCAGTAAATATCAGTCTTTTAGCATGTTACATTACATTACATTACAGGTCATTTAGCAGATGAACTAACTACAGGGACAGTCCTCCTGGAGCCACTCAGGGTTAAGTGTCTTGCTCAAGAGCACAATGGTGGCAGCCTGGTATTAAACTCACAACCTTCCGGTGTTCTATTTGAAAGCCTGACTACCTGACACTAGACTACCACCACCCTAATGTCTAATGAAACTGGACAAAATGGGATGTTGAAAGTTCAGATTTAACAGCTATTACAAATGTTTACTGTCAACAATTGGGGGTGCACTGCAAGTACCTCAGCTTCCATTACACCAGGAGTAAGGGGACAGTACTGCACATTGTGTTCTTTAAATAATGAACCCATATGCCTTGTTGCATTAATAAGTCATGCACCAGCTGCCAGTGAAAGTGAGGGAGTGGGGATTGATATGCCAAATGTGCAGAAGCAGGACGATATAGTAATTGATCAATGTAGCCATATATCAGCTGTTCTGTCAGCTAAAAAAAAATCCAAGAGCATTTCTGGAGCCACTGTACTCAAATGATGACATGGTAAAATGAAGCCTTGTCCTCATTAACCCCTACATCAGGGGTCATCAACTACATTTCAAGGGCCAGAATTTTTCTCAGCAGACACTATGGTTGGAGGACTTTTAAATAAAATACAAAATGTATTTAGTTAATGAACTAATCGTTGAATTTCTTACAACATTAATTTGATGTTCTATATTTCCTGAACTGCGGTCATTTATACAAGGCAGGCACACGAGACCGACTTAATTCCACACTGTAGCGGGACTTGACTTGGAAGACGGCACTGCAACACAAGACCACGGACGTCTGTGTCGAGCTAGATATCCTTTTTTCCTTCCTGGATGGAAAGCTTTAGTTTATCATCTTAACTTTTAAACCTAGTTACATAAAGTAACAAAAAGTTCAAGGGCTGCAGTGGTGCTGAGACCTGGTTTAAAGAGAAGCTGAAAATATTTTAGGTCCTTCAAACACACTACGAGGAAACCCAATAGTAAGCTTGAAGACAATTTATTATGAAACAACTCAACCCCCAACAAAAGCAGACCTCATGGTCATACAAATAATCAAATAACTTTTGCTTCACCTGACTGAAATGTTAGCATTAATTACAGTGTCATAGCCTGACAGGTCAAAGTGTAAACACTATACAGCTGTTAACATTCACTTATTTCTTGGTAAGCAGTTCAAGTTGTGTTTAACTGCGCTTCAAACCTACTTAACTTTTATTTAAAATTGTAACTTGATTTTAGTTTTCTAGTCAAGTTTCCAAAGTTTCTAAAGATGTCAGTGGTCCCAGCAGTTGGTTAGCTAAGCATTCATATGCAGAATGTGTAGGCAACAGGACATGGATTTGGTATCAGAAGCAATTTGGTTTCCGTTTGTAGTCCGAGTAGTATTGACCAATCATGTTTGAGCGGGCTTTGGTTGTATGCATGGAAACAGTCGATCTGGAGAGAAAAAGAGGTGGAACGTATCGACCAAAATGTAACCTCGGAACCCATCGGCTAACGTCGTCAGACTGATTTTCTTTATGCTTTATACAGGGGACAAGTCAGCACTTAAAAATAGGAATTACAGATTATTTGTAACTTGCTTCCCCCAAAGATGTCCAAAGATATCAGATCAGATCACATCTTGCGGAGGCAGACAGTCATGTTACAGTTTTTCATGGACTTTTGTTCATTGGCTTTCGTAAGTAAGTAAGTAAGTAAGTAAGGTTTTATTTGTATAGCACCTTTTAAAACAAAGTTACAAAGGGAAAAACATACATATCCAGTTATAAACAGAGGACACACATAAGTGACAGCCCCTATACAGCGAAGGCAAGTCGGTAGAGATGGGTTTTGAAAAGTTTTTTTAAACAGTTTACAGTCTCAGCTGAGGGGGGGGACAGTTCCAGAGGGATGGGGCCCCTACGACACACGCGCAATCACCCTTGGATTTGCGGAGCGAGCGTGACATGAATAAGAGACCTTGGTCAGATCATCTGAGTGGCCTAGAGGTGGTATAAGGAAGTAAGAGGTTGTTGATGTATGAGGGGCAAGACCATGTAGGGCCCTGTAAGTGATAAACAGTCTGATGTGGGAGGAGCCTGGCTGCAGCGTTTTGCACGAGTTGCAGGCGGTACAGGGCTGCTTGGCTGAGACAGGAGAAAACAGTATTGCAGGAGTCTAGGTGAGAAAAAACGAGGCTATGAATAAGTAATTCTACATCTCTGGTTCATAGCATTGATTTGATTATTGTGATGTTACGAAGGTGGAAGAAGCAGGTTTGGATAAGCTTGTGTAAGGGTCAACGTTAAAGTTCAGGTCAAAGAAAACATCCAGGTTTCTTGTGGAGGATTGGGGCCAGAGGGTCGATGTAGGTTTTTACGTGTGATATAAAGTTATCATAACTGATAAGAAGGACCTCGGTTTTGTCTGAGTTTAGATGAAGGAAGTGAAGTGACATCTATTCCTTGATAGCAGCCAGGGAGTCATGGAGGGTGCTAATATTACTTTGCAGAGAAAAGAGGCAGATGATTACATAGAATTGTCGAGGTGAACCTCAAACTGCCGATTTGACAGATAGGACAAGTTGAGCCCGATATACCAACCCACTTATTGAGTCGTTCAAATCAAATTAAATCAAGTTTATTTATATAGCCCAATATCACAAATTATACATTTGTCTTAGTGGGATTTACAGATTGCACAGGATACGTCACCCTCTAACTATAGATCCTCATATCGCACAAGGAAAAGCTCCCTAAAAGATACCCCACAATTAGTGGGGGAAATATGGAAGAAACCTCAGGGAGAGCAACTGAGGAGGGATCCCTCTCCCAGGAAGGACAGACGTGCAATGGATGACGTGTGTACAGAACAAACAACATAGTTAAAAATACAGCATAGACAATCTATGCGACAGAAAACATGATACGATGGTATATAAAAAAGATGGATCCAGGGGGATGTCAAGGCTTCCTGGTGTCAGGCAGGACCAGGGCAACAGGTGCAGCCACGATTCGCGGTCCAGAAGTAATCTTTAATAGTGGCAACCTGCCAGATGAGGGACACAGAAACTCCGGGGATGATGCCCCGGATGGTGAGTTAGTAACATGCATTTAAGGGACATGAATGCACATCAATAGAGAGGGAGAGGAGGAGAGCGAGAAAGATAGGGAAAGGAGGAGAGGAGTGAGTCCCCCAACAGTCTAAGCCTATAGCAGCATAACTAGGGGCTGGTCCAAGGCAAATCTGAGCCAGCCCTAACTATAAGCTTTATCAAAGAGGAAAGTCTTTAACCTGCTAACAGGAGTAATATGATCTTGTTTCCTAGTTCTTGTCAATAGTCGTGCCGCAGCATTTTGAATCAACTGAAGAGGCTTAAGGGACTTTTTGGGACAACGAGATAATAAGGAGTTGCAGTAATCCAGCCTTGAAGTAACAAATGCATGGACTAGTTTTTCTGCATCTTTTTGAGACAGGATGTGCCTTATTTTTGCAATGTTACGCAGATGAAAAAAGGCAGATCTTGAAATTTGTTTTATGTGAGAGTTAAAAGACATATCCTGATCAAAGATAATGCCGAGATTCCTTACGGTGGTGCTGGAGGCCAAGTTAATGCCATCCAGAGTTACTATGTCATTAGACAATACATTTCGGAGGCGTTTGGCGCCAAGTACAATAATTTCAGTTTTGTAGGTGTTCAAACATTAAAAAGTTACAGGACATCCATCCACTTGCTTGAAGATTAGATAATTGATTGGTTTCATCTGGCTTGATTGATAGATATAATTGGGTATCATCCGCATAACAATGAAAGTTTATGGAGTGGTTCCTTATAACATTGCCTAAAGGAAGCATATATAAGGTGAATTGAATAGGTCCAAGTACAGAACCTTGCGGGACTCCATGACTGACTTTGGTTTCCATGGAGGATTCATCGTTAACACGTACAAATTGAGATCGCTCAGATAAATACGATTAAAACCAGCTCAGTGCGGTTCCTGCTATGCCAATGAAATGTTCCAGTCTCTGCAGCAGAATGTCATGGTCAACAGTGTCAAAAGCAGCACTGAGGTCTAACAAGACAAGAACAGAGACAAGTCCTTTGTCTGATGGCAGTAGAAGGTCATTGATAACTTTCACCAGTGCCGTCTCTGTGCTATGATGAACTCTAAATCCAGATTGAAAAACCTCAAATAAAATATTGTTATGTAGAAAATCACACAACTGTTTTGCGACTGCTTTCTCAAGAATTTTAGCGAGAAATGGAAGGTTAGATATCAGTCGATAGTTGGCTAAAACCTCTGGATCAAGACTGGGCTTTTTAAGAAGAGGTTTTATTACAGCTACTTTAAATGATTCTGGTACATAGCCAGATAATAGAGACAGGTTGATCATATTCAATAACAAGGTGTTAATTAAGGGTAAAACTTCTTTAAGCAACTTAGTTGGAATCGGATCTAAGAGACAGGTTGATGGTTTAGACGTTGAAGCAGTCTAGATATATTTCAAGTGTTACAGTTGTTTTTAAGGTTCCTGTTTTAGAAGCTAAATGATTACCAATTGAGGAGAGGAGATTTATTTGATTAATTTGGTCTCTAATATTTAGAATTTTATGGTTAAAGAAGCTCATGAAGTCGTCACTACTGAGCGTTACAGGAATAGAAGGCTCAGTAGAGCTGTGGCTCTCTGTCAGCCTGGCTACAGTGGTGAAAAGAAACCTGGGGTTGTTCTTATTTTCTTCTATTAATGAAGAGTAATAAGCTGCTCTGGCCTTACGGAGAGCCTTCTTATATGTTTTAAGATTATCTAGCCAGACTAAACGAGATTCTTCCAATTTGGTAGATCGCCATTTCCTCTCAAGTTTTCTTGACTTTAGTTTCAGTTTGCGGGTTAAGCCACAGAGCTTGCTTTCTCTGTTTAATTATCTTCTTTTTTAGAGGAGCGACATAGTTGAGTGTCATTCGCAGTGAGGCTGCAGCACTATCAACAAAATGATTAATTTGGGAGGGACTAAAGTTATCACAGGAGTCCTCCGTTATATTGATATTGAGACATGGTAATGACCAAGTGTCGCTGGAATCCCTTCCTTAAATTTAGCTACAGCGCTATCAGATAGACATTGAGCGTACGATATTTTGCTTAGTGGCTTGCAGTCCAGTAGCAGGACTTCAAAAGTTATTAAAAAATGGTCTGATAAACATGAATATTAAAGTCCCCTACAATAATTACTTTATCTGTTTTAAGGACTAAACTTTATAAAAATTCTGAGAATTCGGATAGAAAATCAGAATACAGACCAGACCATTTAGACTGACATATTCTTCATGTCTCAGCCAGGTTTCAGTGAGACAAAATAAATCAATCTGATTATCTGATATTAAATAATTTACTCATCCAGCTTTAGATGACAAAGACCTGATGTTTATGAGTCCATATTTAATTTTTCTATTTAGCTGCACTTTTGCAGTGGTGGTGTTAATTTTATTAGGTTTTTATGTACAATTCCTCTTCTGTTTGCTGTTGATTTTATTGATTTAAGTGGTCGTGGGGCAGACACAGTCACTATGGGGATTTGAGTGGGTGACTGCCCGGATGCAAGCACAGAGAAGCGTGTAAAACTGCAACTCTGACTCCTGGCCTCAACTCCGGATTGTCATGGATTAGGCCCACTAGTAAATGCACTAATATTACTAGATATGAGATCTACTCCTTCAAAAGTAGGATGAATGCCGTCACTCCTAATCAGACCAGGAGTTTCCCAGAAAGTCCACCAATTGTCTACGAAGCCCACGTCATTATCTGGACACCACCGTGACAGCCAGCGACGGAATGATGACATGCGGCTAAACATGTCGTCACTCGTTAGATTTGGCGGGGGACCAGAGAAAACTAAAGTCTGACATTGTCTTCGCAAAACTACACACCGACTCGACTTTAATTTTAGTGCACTCCGATTGACGCAATCGGGTGTTATTACTGCCAACGTGGATAACAATCTTACTGTATTTACGTTTAGCCTTAGCCAGCAGTTTTAAATGTGCTTCTATGTCGCCCGCTCTGGCCCCCGGGATGCGCGTGACTATTGTCACTGGTGTCGAAAACCTCACGTACCTCATAATTGAGCTACCAATAACCAGAGTTGGCTTCTCAGCGGGTGTGTCGCTGAGTGGGGAGAACCTGTTAGAAACGTAAACGGTTTGTGGTGAACCCTGGGCTTCTGCTTACACTTCCCACGGACAGTCACCCAGTCTCGTGGCTGCTCAGGCCCCGCCGGGGGACAGCTAACAGGAGCTAGCTCTGGTCGGTCCGCACCGGCTACAGGGGGCTTGCTTACAGCTACAGTAGCTAGTTTACCTTCTAACCCTCTAAAACTCGCCTCCAACCCTGAATATAAACTACATTTAATACATGTTCCATTATCTCTAAAGGAGGCAGAGGAATAGCTAAACATGAAACACACCGAGCAGGAAAGACGTGAGAAGGAAGAGCGAGACGGCAAGCTAACGCTAGCAGAGCCAGAAGGAGTGTAAAACAACTGTGGATTTAGTGAAAGTCGCTAAGAAAAGAAAATGAAGGAGAGAGTTATAAGTGCTAAAGAAGCCCTAGTGTAGGTTTAAGATATACGACAGGTAGTTAGCCGCTGTGATCAAGAATATAACAACAGTAACTGAGTTAAGCCAGAGCAACTCAAGTACGCTACCAACAACACAGACACGAAGGATTTTACCGGAAATGACGCGCTTACCGTATGCGACCTCTGTAACTGTTCAACCAGAATGGAGTGATCAATGGTGTGAAATGCAGCCGTTAAGTCAAGAAGGACCAGGATAGAATGTTCGCCATTGTCAGCCAGCATGAGGATGCTGTTTGTCACTCTTAGTAGTGCTATGTGTGCTGTGCTATGTTGGTGATAAGGCAGATGTAAAGCTTCACCAGCAGCAGGATTCGATGATGGACTGACTGCTGCAGTATGTGTGATGGGTGATATCGTAATGCTACTTAGCAGTTAGTAGCAAAGAGCCAGTTTTTATTCCGTGTGTCCCTGACCTACTAAAGGCTGCTGAAACACATGTTTGTGATTTTGTATGTGTCCCCCCAATCACACATTCCCATATAATCTATTCCGTCCAAAGTGCAGGTCAGAATGCTGCAGAGCTTTGGGTAGAAGATGGGATAGATGGAACATTTTTCCTTCATGCTTTAAAAAAGGAAATGGTATCAGCAAGCACTTCCACTGACATATATGTGTCATACATTGTTTATGAGACGTTTCAGTTAAAGAAAGGCTTTCTATACTTTCCTTCTGGGCAGCACATGGATCAGGACTGGATTTATGTTGAAATCTTCAGATGGCTGCTAAGATTAGAATTATTATTTATTAAAGCTGATAGATTCTAAATGTCTTCAGGAAAATGCTCAGAATCTATCTTTATCTTTGTGTGTGTGTGTGTGTGTGTGTGTGTATGTGTGTGAGAGAAAAAGAGAGTATTATAGCTTTAGAACTTGTGTACAAAGACAAAATATTTTAAATCCTTATGCCATGCTGTCCATGAAGGGCAAAGTTAACAAAACAATTTAACAAATCATATCAGAACACAATGACTTTTCAAGCAACACATTGCATACATTGGGTATGACTGGAAAGCTCAGACTCTGTATAATATACTCACGATATGAAATTATTTGTTATGAGCTCTAGGATAATCATAGCCTCATGAAACTTTACAAGCATAAACTAGAGACCTAGGTAAAATGATAATAAGGGGTTTCTGAGCAGTTTCCAGAACAGAAGTGCTGTCCAATCACTGAAAAATGCAATATTTGCAGAATTCTCCAAATCACAGCATACGTTTTTCTGTTCCTCAAGGTCTTGCTGTCTTAATGTTTTTTTTATTTTGGAGGGATTTCTGACCATTAAAAAAAAAATCTATTCTCAAGTGGTAAGAAAATCGTTAAACATTGCACCAAATATGTGTAACAAATAGTATCAACACAAAAAGTACAGCAACAACTATGATAAACAATAAAGCATGGGAATGGTCATCATATACTTCGATCATAATATTCTAAACCCTTACACATGTTCACAACTTATTTTGATTAATTGATAAATGTTTATTCCTCATTTATGACTAAAACACCTTGACACAAAGTGCTGAGCTGCATCTCAAATTAATCTTCAGGTTCCCAGTTTTCAGAAGATGGACACCACTTCTACATCGGGACGTACACAAATCGGAAGATCGGCGGTTCAATCCCTGACTCCTACATCCTGCATATTGCACTAAATCCCAAATTGCTAAAGAAGGCATAGTCATCGGTATGTGTATGAGCAGAAGAAGACGAGCAGTTTGGCACCTTGTGTTTGAATGCTATATAAATACAGGTCCATATGTGGCATATATTGCTGACCTCCTAAAATGTGTCTCTGGTAGGGAGGGGTGGAGGGGAAGAGATTAAAGCGTCAGTAACATGTGGTCTATAAAAAGTTCACCTCTGTGAAAAGTGTGAGGAAGTGTTACTGCGTGGCATTGTATTTTTGTTGTTGGGCATGCTGTATAAAAACAGCCGAATCAGCCCAGTTGTGTTGACTCAATGTGGCAGATGTTGAACACATTTTGTTGGCTTTGCAAAAACAGACAGTTATTTTGCTGTGTTGCAGGGTCACTTTGACCTCAAGATGATGACCGTTATTATTCTAGGTTGCTGATGGCGCTAGTTACGATGAAGCATTCTTTTGAACAACATAATTTACTCCACTGGACAGTCATTTCACCATGCATCACATAATAACGAGAGTGATGGCTTAGCTGAGATTAATGTAGCGCACATATTCTTCTTATAAATCGGGGCTTGTATTTATTAAATCTCATAGCAGGAAATGACTCTTAACTGACCAAGAATTCTCACTAATGCACTTTTTGGATTAGGATTAAAAGTATTTTATCAGCTTTCCATCTTTGGAAATCACACATTTCTCTGCCAACATTTAGAAAAGAAGCAGGCATCCAACCTGTAAGGAGTTACCAGGAGATAGCATTTAGGCAGAGATACTCTGTGAGAGGAGAAATGTTTTATGACGGCCTGATGAAAGACAATGAGACTGACATTGTGCGGGATGCATAGTATAGCACATGATCCCTCTTCAGAAACTGAAACGTTACCTTACAGCATTAGTCTTTGGAAGAATTCTGAGATGCCTTATTATTACTGGCCTACAGCTCTTCATTGTAAGGTAATTCTGTACTGACATTATAAAAGCCATGAGCTCTATGACTTATATCTTGGTCGTTAGAAATGTAGTCACCAGCAACATTTCACTAAAAAGTCCAGCGGGTCAAGAAACACAGTCAGATGATCAGACTCCCCCAGTTTAACCAATGAAACAAACGCTGTAAGGATTACTGTCGGACGAACTCCCTGCTTCAACTTTCACCTACTGTACTGTATTTGTGTGCAAGCAGTTTTCCTATGCAGCGAGGTATTATCAGCAACATTTCAAGTACTTTATATAACATGGATAAACTGTTTACATTACAGTTCATTTAGCAGACACTTGTCCAAAGCGACTTACAATAAGTGCAAACAATCATAAGGATACAAACTCCGAACAGCACGAATTGATGAACTTGCAAGTACATCAGCTTCTAGTAGTTGAAATCATTTAAGGGCAGAACAATAGCTTCAAATAAGACAAACCAATCTAAGTGCTACATAAAGAAAAAAGTTTACATTTTTAATTTATTTATGTTTATTATTGGCCGAGGTGCAGTCGAAACAGGTGGGTTTTCAGTCTGCGACAGAAGGTGTGAAGACTTTCTGCTGACCTGACATCAATGGGGAGCTCGTTCCACCATTTAGGGGCCAGGATAGCAAACAGACAGGTTTTGTTTGAGGGTCTCTGGGTCCTGCTCGCAGTGAGGGAGTAGCGAGCAGATTGGCAGAGTGAAGTGAGTGAGCTGGGGTGTGTGGTTTGACCATGGCCTGATGTAGGAAGAGCCTGATCCATTCACTGCACGGTAGAGCAGCATCAGAGTCTTGAAGCAGATTCGGGCAGCCACTGGTAACCAGTGAAGGGAGGAGGAGAGGTGTAGTGTGGGAGAACTGGGGGAGATTGAAGACCAGTCGGGCTGCAGCATTCTGGATGAGCTGTAGAGGTCGGAGGGCACATGTAGGAAGTCCAGCCAAGAGGGAGCTGCAGGAGTCAAGACGTGAGATAACGAGGGCAGAGACCAGAACCTGTGTTGAGTCAGAAGGGATGTTGTTCACATCCTGTCTGATCATCTGACTGCTCGTGTTTCTTTCCCCATCGGACCTTAGAAAGCTACTTTTAGTAAGTAATATTAATATAATATTAAAGTAATATTTTTTATTTTGGCACTGGTTTAATGTTATGTTGTGTTCGGTTTCTTACAATGTGAATGTGTAAAATAAAACATATAAGCTTATACTTTCCAAAAATGTTATCATATCTCATAAACATGATGGATAAAACTACAAAAACAAGTCACATGTTGTAATAAATCAGAGTTATCCCTTAGCTTACTACAAATAGTGCTTTGACATTTTGATACTTTTACTAATGACCTTATTAAGCATCATCCTCCTGAGCTAGTTCTTACATTTGTTCTTCAGAAAGGTCTTCGCAGCTTCATGACGTGTTTTTAAACTACGGATTTGTTTGTAACTGTGTTTAAATTAAAAGTCTGTGCCAGTTGATTCAAATTTTCAGGTAAATGCCCCGAAATCCACAAAAAAGAGCATGAGACTTCAGGGCTGTGTGTACACACATACATTGAAAAGTAAAAAGTTGAGAGAAGAGGTGGAGCACCGGATAGTTCTGTGGAGGTACTTCTACAAGTGCACAAAGAAGAAAGCATTGGTGAATGTCAGAATCTTTGCAAAAAGTGGGTTTTAAGAAGAATTGCAGTCTTAAGCGGTTGGTTCATGAGGCCCGTTCTTTGTATTCTGAAGCGTGTTGAAAGCTTTTGTTAGAGAAAACATTCACCGTATTCAAAGTTCAAACAAAGTCTCTTTATTATTGCAATAAGGAGCGGAGTTATCTCAAAACAGAGACGCTTAAACTCTTACATGCAGGCTGTAAAGCTGCTATGCTGCTCAATGACTAAGAATGGTCTCCTCTTTTATACATTGTAGGTCCACCCAAAGGTCATCTTTACACAAGAAGAGACAGTTACTCAGTTTCTCATCTTTACAGAAGAAGAGACAGTTACTCAGTTTCTCAATCACAGACAGCACATGACTCAATCATCCTAGACAAAGGGGTCATTTGTCCGTTATCTCCTGCACGGCAGTTGTTTGTACATCTGCGGCTTCCCCTTCTTGTGTCCTTCCGTTGATGTCTTCTTATCGTCTCCTTTAGTTGACTTCAGTTTAGTACACAGTTTACAGTATTTTTTCAACAGCTTTAAAAGGTGCTTGATTTTTATGGGCCGCTTGGCTGTAGTGGAACACCAACTCCTAAGAAAATATCTTCATCTTCCACCCATCCATCTTCATCCGCTTATCCGGGGTCGGGTCGCGGGGGCAACAGCTCCAGCAGGGGGCCCCAAACTTCCTTTTCCCGGGCCACATTGACCAACTCTGACTGGGGGACCCCGAGGCGTTCCCAGGCCAGTGTGGAGATATAATCTCTCCACCTCGTCCTGGGTCTTCCCCGTGGTCTCCTCCCAGCTGGCTGTGCCTGGAACACCTCCCTAGGGAGGCGCCCAGGGGGCATCCTTGCCAGATGCCCGAACCACCTCAACTGGCTCCTTTCTACGCAAAGGAGCAGCGGTTCTACTCCAAGCTTCTCTCGGATGACTGAACTCCTCACCCTATCTCTAAGGGAGAAGCCAGCCACCCTTCTGAGAAAACCCATTTCGGCCGCTTGTACCCGCGATCTCGTCCTTTCGGTCATGACCCAACCTTCATGACCATAGGTGAGAGTAGGAACGAAGATAGACCGGTAGATCGAGAGCTTTACCTTCTGGCTCAGCTCTCTTTTCGTCACAACGGTGCGGTAAAGCGAGTGCAATACCGCGCCCGCTGCTCCGATTCGCCGGCCCATCTCCGCTCCATTTTCCCCTCACTCGTGAACAAGACCCCTAGGCACTTGAACTCCTTCACTTGGGGTAAGGACTCATTCCCTACCCGGAGTAGACAATCCACCGGTTTCCTGCTGAGAACCATGGCCTCAGATTTTGAGGTGCTGATCCTCATTCCAACCGCTTCATACTCGGCTGCGAACCGATCCAGTGAGTGCTGAAGGTCACAGGCTGATGATGCCATCAGGACCACATCGTCTGCAAAAAGCAGCGATGCGATCCCCAGCCCACCAAACTGCAACCCCTCCTCCCCCCGACTACGCCTCGATATCCTGTCCATGAATACCACAAACAGGATTGGTGACAAAGCGCAGCCCTGGCGGAGGCCAACACCCACCGGGAACGAGTCCGACTTACTGCCGAGAACCCGGACACAACTCTTGCTTTGGGCGTACAGGGATTGGATGGCCCTCAAAAGCGCCCCCCTCACCCCATACTCCCGCAGCACCTCCCACAGTATCTCCCGGGGGACCCAGTCATATGCCTTCTCCAGGTCCACAAAACACATGTAAACCGGATGGGCATACTCCCTTGCTCCCTCCAGGATCCTTGTGAGAGTGAAGAGCTGGTCCGTTGTTCCACGGCCAGAACGGAATCCGCATTGTTCCTCTTCAATCTGAGGTTCGACTATCGGCCGAACCCTCCTTTCCAGCACCTTGGAGTAGACTTTACCCGGGAGGCTGAGCAGTGTGATACCCCTGTAATTGGCACACACTCTCTGGTCCCCCTTTTTATACAGGGGAACCACCACCCCGGTCTGCCACTCCTTAGGCACTGTTCCCGACTTCCACGCAATGTTGAAGAGACGTGTCAGCCACGACAGTCCCTCCACACCCAAAGCCTTCAACATTTCTGGACGGATCTCATCAATCCCCGGGGCCTTGCCACTGTGGAGTTGTTTGACTACCTCAGTGACTTCCACCAGGGAAATTGCTGATGATCCCCCATCATCTTCCAGCCCTGCCTCTATCAAAGAGGGCGTATTAGTTGGATTGAGGAGTTCCTCAAAATGCTCCTTCCACCGCCCGAGTACCTCCTCAGTTGAGGTCAACAGTGTTCCATCCCTGCTGTAAACAGCTTGGATGGTTCCCCGCTTCCCCCTCCTGAGGTGCCGGACAGTACGCCAGAAGCACTTTGGTACCGACCGAAAGTCCTTCTCCATGGCTTCGCCGAACTCCTCCCAGACCCGCTGCTTTGCCTCTGTCACGGCCGAGGCCGCTGCCCTTCGGGCCTGTCGGTACCTTGCAACCGCCTCTGGAGTCCCCCGTGATAACATATCTCGGAAGGACTCCTTCTTCAGTCGGACGGCTTCCCTGACCACCGCGGTCCACCACGGTGTCCGAGGGTTACCGCCCCTTGAGGCACCTAAGACCTTGAGGCCGCAGGCTCCCGCCGCAGCTTCAGCAATGGAAGCTTTGAACATTGACCACTCAGGCTCAATGCCCCCAACCTCCACAGGGGTGCCAGAGAAACTCCGCCGGAGGTTTGAGTTAAAGGTCTCTTGGATATGGGCCTCCTCCAGACGTTCCCAGTTCACCCGCACTACCCGTTTGGGCTTACCAGGTCTGTCCAGACTCTTCCCCCACCCCCTGAGCCAACTCACTACCAGATGGTGATCAGTTGACAGCTCTGCCCCTCTCTTTACCCGAGTGTCCAAGACATGCGGCCTCAGATCAGATGATACGATTACAAAATCGATCATCGATCTTCGGCCTAAGGTGCTCTGGTACCATGTACACTTATGAGCATCCTTATGTTCGAACATGGTGTTTGTTATGGACAGCCCATGTCTAGCACAGAAGTCCAATAACAAACAACCACTCGGGTTGAGATCAGGGAGGCTGTTCCTCCCAATCACGCCTCTCCAGGTGTCTCCATCGCTGCCCACGTGCGCGTTGAAGTCTCCCAGTAGAACTATGGAGTCCCCTACTGGAGCCCCCAACAGGACTCCATTCAGGGTCTCTAAGAAGGCCGAATACTCTGATCTGCTGTTCGGTGCATATGCACAGACAACAGTCAGAGTTTTCCCCCCCATAACCCGTAGGCGTAGGGAGGCGACCCTCTCGTCTACCGGGGTGAACTCCAACGTAACGGCACTCAGCCGGGGATTTGTGAGTATCCCCACACCCGCCCGGCGCCTCACACCCTGAGCAACTCCAGAGAAGAATAAGGTCCAACCCCTATCCAGGAGTACGGTTCCAGAACCGAGACTGTGCGTAGAGGAGAGCCCAACCAGATCTAACTGGTAGCGCTCCGCCTCCCGCACAAGCTCCGGCTCTTTCCCCCACAGAGAGGTGACGTTCCACGTCCCCAGAGCCAGCCTTTGCCGCCCAGGTCTGGTCCGTCGAGGTCCCCGACCTTCACTGCCACCCGTCTGGCAATGTACCCGACCCCAACGGTTCTTCCTGCGGGTGGTGCCACGTTGCTTTTTCGGGCTATGCCCGGCCGGGCTCTGTGGCAAACCCGGCCACCAGACGCTCGCTGACGGGCCCCCCTTCTAGGCCTGGCTCCAGACGGGGGCCCCGGGCTTCCTCTGGGCAGGGTCACACCTCCTCTTTCTTGTTTTTTCATTGAGGTTTTTATGAACCATTCTTTGTCTGGCCCCTCGCCTGAGACCAATTTGCCATGGGAGACCCTACCAGGAGCACTAGGCTCCCGACAACACAGCCCTCAGGTTCATAGGAGCACCCAAACCCCTCCACCACGGTAAGGTGATGGTTCTCGGAGGAGTATCTTCATCTTCATGAAGCTAAATGCTCCACTATGTTTCTTTGTGTCTGTTTGCTGCTGACAAAGCTGATGAAAACTGAAACAAAACATTAAACTTGCAAAATACATGACTGAGAGGGTAGAGCTGAGGTGAACTGCATAGCTGGTGTTTTTTACTTTAAGCATTTACACATCGGACTGTTGATAGTGAAGATGCAGATGGGAAACAAGAGTTTCCCTGTCTGGAATCAAACCGGGGACTTGGCGTTTATGTGGCTTCGAGTGTCAAGCTTTTAAAACCTCTGAATACTGATTTTTTTCTGTAATGGTATGGAATGGTATTACATTACTTTCACTTATAGTCACACCATTTTGCGTTGCCTTAATGAAAAACCTAATGATGTCAAGGTTCTTTGCTACAGAAAACAGTTTGATGTGAAGCTGTGAGTATTTTGTAGAGAACATGGATGCTACTGAATGCAAATTCAATTCAATCAGGAGAGACTCGTTTATAAACCTAAAGCTCCCCAGTGCCCAATTCAGGCTAATGAGCCTTTCGTCATAACGTAGATTCCCAGCAGCGACCATCATGTGTGATGCTGCTGCTGGCCTTGTGGGCTGCAAAGGGAAGCAGCAGTGATTGGATGATCCATTCTTAGAGGGAGTTGAGCGTAGAATTTAAATTGAAAGTAGGGAAAAGGTGAGGTGTAGCTCAACATAAGTGTGACTAGAAGAGTAGAGGAATACATGTGAGTGAAGTAGACTTCTGTCAAGCTCCACTTATTTTGTAATCATACAATTAATTCCCTAATACCATCATCCTAATAGGTTTAATTAGTGTCCCATTTTCCCAGTTCCATGAGAAAACAGAACGTGCACCTGACCAGCGTTACATCAGACTGCACTAACTGTTATTTTGACAAGAAACACTGCAGTCAATGCACAAGTTGTAGCAGGTTTGACTGAGTCATGTCTGACAAATAATAATCATAAAATAGATGACAAAAACAGTTAAGCCTCACCATACAAAACAATTAAGCAAATAACCAGCAACAATGAAATATGTCACCTTGATCCAGCACGGCAACGTCAAATAATAAAATCACTGTGTACTCGTTGCCTGGAACACAAACAGATGAGCAATTTTCAAACAATGAAACTACCTTCATTTACATTTTCCTGACATGTCTTGCAGATGTGCACACAATAACATCTCTAAGTAATGTGACTTCATATGAATGTTTTTATAAACAACATGCTGACTTTTGACACACAGCTCTTACCACTAATATTAAGAAGAAGTACTTTATTAATCCTAATTTTTACACTCTGTTGTTCAATAGACTCACATAATGTCACAATCAAATACAAATGTACATACACACAAGCACGTACCCGTATGTGTATAAGTATACATATGTACGTATACACGTGTATGCATACATGTGTATGTATATATATATATATATATATAGATATATATACACACACATGTATAAATCCCTTGAGATTCTAAAATTGATCGAAAATGCTGCAGGTTTCTTTTAGGGAGTTTTTCCTTGTGCGGTGTGAGGGTCTAAGGACAGAGGGGGTCGTATCCTGTACAGTCTGTAAAGCCCACTGAGACAAATGTATAATTTGTGTTTATGGGATTTGATATACATGTATACACACACGCTGCAACATGTAAATTGTTATTTAACAGCTACATTCCCTTCATGGGGATCAACAACAAAATCTGATTCCAAGAATTTCAACAACTTTACTTTGGAATTTTAACCACGACAAATGTGAACAGTGGAACCCAAGAACACTTCACATTTTAAATCAGCTTATTCAGTTGGCCTCTGGCTGCAGGGCTAAAGGAGGCTGACTCGTTTGTTTAAGACTGGGGCCTACTATGATGAAGACTACAAACCTGTACAGATCATTTTCTTTTCACATTTAAATTCATTTGAATCGCTTATCTTCTGTCCACAGTTTTGAGTGAAGACATAAACCCTCAGGAAACAAAGCACCTTTCAATTGACTGAAGAAAAAAATATTACTGCATAACAAATTAACAGGTATAATCAAATTAGTTTGATAATTAAGTTTACTGTTAATTAGTAATAACAATAGTAAATAACTAAGCAGCAGTACAGAGAGTTAATGTCACTGTGTGAGGAAGTTCAAGCTCGAATGAAAAAGACAAAATCAAAGTGTTAGTGACAGGCAGCCACTTCCCTTTCATATCAATGGAGGAGACATGGATGAGCTGCTGGATTACAGAAGAGGACGATGAACATGTATCTATTGTTCACATGGATATTGTTTTTTCACTGACTTCACTCTGTAAATGAAGACAGTAAGCCTTGGATTTCCTATTCTGTGTTCATTTAAGCATGAACTGTCAGCACAATTATTAACACTCAAACTAATCTGGAGCACACACACACACACACACACCACACACACACAACACACACACACACACACACACGAAGGCTGTTCAAACTGCGCTAATCCAGAGGGGCAGGGCAGGCAGGAGGCTCACAAACAAAGGTAGTAAATATCAGGAAGAAAATGAGGAAGTGAGATAGGGACAGAGGGAGAGACAGCCCAGCGCCGTTTGTGGGGGGTTGAGCAGGACAACCAGCACTTCACCATCATTATTATTTCTGCAGTAGAGCAAACTGAAAGCCTACAAAATTGATTATGATGACACAACTCTTACTGGCACCAGCAGGGATTCTCTGTCAGTTTATAAGCTTGTATTTTATGTTCATGCTAACGTGTAGGGGAAAGGCCAACACATCTTGCCTGCAGTTAAAAATGAGCTGGCTGGCTAACAGGCACATTTACAGAAATGTTGATTAATGTCCTGCTAGCATGGCTAATACAACATTGCTTTCTGATCCAGGTCTTACATTTGATTAGTCCCTCCTTGACTTTGCAGTTCCCCGCTAAATTAGGACAGATTAAATTCAACACCTGTGTTAGTCCTGGTTAGTAAGAGCATCTACACACAGCTCTGGCCTGAGGCTGCTCCTTATAGCTGGAACAGATCAGCTCAAGATTTAGTGGAACTGGAGGAATAGTCACTTCTGTAAAAATACTAAGTCTACAACAGAGGATGGACCACATTCTGACCTTTCCTTTTTATTTGTATTCTTGTAGCTTGCTTGTTTGCCTTAAGCATATAGCATTGTGCACTGGATGGAAGACAAGGAGACACCATGGACAGATCACCAGTCCATCATGGTTCATATTTATAATATCCCAGCCCTTATGCCAAGCCAGTGGAAACACAGTGAAAGCACCTGGGTCAGTCACGAGAGACCAAACCATCGAGGCACAAGAGTGATGAGTCAGTCATGCTTTGCAGCCTGTAGGCTTCAGTGCATCATCAGTATGTAGCAGGCATCAGGGGAGAGAAGGAAAGGAAGACATTACATGTTCCTACATCAACTTATATGCTGCTTGGCTAATCAGCCA
This sequence comes from Bovichtus diacanthus, assembly GCA_943590825.1. Lineage (NCBI taxonomy): Eukaryota > Metazoa > Chordata > Actinopteri > Perciformes > Bovichtidae > Bovichtus > Bovichtus diacanthus. The sequence goes on from CALSBV010012108.1 coordinate 21,471, forward strand.
TGTACTGCAGCTCATCAGTGGGTAGAAGAGAAACTTAATCAAGTGCTTCTCCAGAAGCTTCATGTGGAGAAGTTCACATTTTCACTTTTATGCATTGTTAAAAACTGCCATAAAAATGCTAACGTTACTCTAAATTAAAGGCCTGCATGCCAGGTGTCGTGTACCACAGAAACACAATCGCACTTTTAGTGGCACGTCTTTTTTGTAGCAACATCCCCACACACACTGTCCTCCTCTCATTGAGGCAGGAGTGAAAAGAAACCCTCCAGAGGCTGGCCGAGCCACTGTCACCTCTGACCCTCTGTAGATTAGTCAGTCTGACTCCAATGTGACAGGGATGCTGGATAGAAACACTCCGACTGTCAGGGTTAATTATGTGGAAGAATCATGATAACTTTAACCAAGTCTGACAGCTGAGGCCAATTACCAAGCAATTAAAAAACAGTATCTGTACAAATATTAATTATATTCACTATTTATCATTTTCCAGCTCAAACTGTAAGAAAGTGATTTCCCCAGATTCAATTAGAAACTGAAAAAAACTCTTAAAACTGTACAAATGTACAGTGAGGGGGTGAGTCAAGTCCTCCTCACTCTGTCGGGATTCATTTCGCAATAATGACTCACTCGCTGTATATTTGATTACAACTATTATGTTCACTATAACTAGAGAGAAGTGGGCATAATAGGCTACAAATAAAAACATGCAGCTAGCTAAAGTTACATGGTTAGCTCACCATAGATCGATGGTGTAGTTTGTCCATTTTGGATGGAGATAAAAGGGCTGCAGCAACAACAGGTAACGTTATTTCTCCACACTGTGGGTGCCCTGCTGCTCCAACATGAATCCCTACAGGCTCTCTGTGGTTTCCTCTTCTTCTTTTGGCTTTATGGCAGGTCGCAACCGTTACCTACTGCGGGTAAAATAAGTATTGAACACGTCAACATTTTTCTCAGTAAATATATTTCTAAAAGGTATAAAGTATATAGAAAGTATATAGTATAGTATATAGTATAAAGTATATAGTATAAAGTATATAGTATAGTAGGAGGTATTGTCCTATGGTTAGGTTCATTATTTTATCTTCTTCTATCCTGACCATCTCTTTGGCAGTAATACTATTGTTATACAGTCACAGCTGTCAGTTTTTTACAACGGTTTACATCTGCTTAAACAAATAGTCCTCTACCTGTGTTCAAAGATCAAACTGCGTCCATAGAAACAATCTGTTATTCATAGCAACGTGTCACGGAGCATGTTTGGACCAAAATACAGCACACAGGAAAACAGGAACAGTTGGTAATGATGTTTAATGTCAGAGCTCGGCAGGTACAGGGCAGCACAGATAATGACCACAGTACAACATCCAAGCAGACGACCCAGTAGGGGACAGGCAGAAGGTAGATCGTGGCAAGGCAGAGGATCAGGAATCAGACGAGGCAGGCAGGTCAGAGGCAGGCAGGGTGGGCAGCAGGAACCCAGTCCGGACTGGGGTGCTGGAGAGTCTTGCATGAGTCGTACTACAAGGAGAGGCTGAAATACTGGCTTGATTGGAAGTGAGATGTGGCTGGAGCCTAGATGAGCTGATGAGGTGGGAGTGAGGTGAGGTGGAGGTGAGGTGAGGTGGAGGTGAGATGAGGTGAGGTGAGTGGCAAAATACTGTGGTGTAGCAGTAAGGAGAGAAGCAGACCGTGACAACCAGTCTACTATAAAAGAAATAACAAACCGTAGAATGCTGTCCATCGAAACTGAGCGAATTGTGTAATAAAATAAATAGCTAAGGTAAGGATTAAGGTAGGTGAGCAATCTACAGTACATGACAGGGTGAAGGAGAAGGTGTTTCATTAAATATATCCGCACAGCACTGTAATCATCAATCCATTTTAACCTCTTAACTTTTTATTGTGGGGTATTGACTGTAGAGTGATGAGGAAAATAAATGAATTAAACGGTACAATCAAAAGGCTGCAACATAGCACAAAGTGAAAAGTGAAGGGGTCTGAATGCAGTGTATATTGTACATATAGAGAAACATCTCCTCTCTCTTCGCACACATAGACATGATAAGAGTAGATTTATGGAGAAAAGGCAAAATGAAAAGTCTTCTCTGCAGCATGTGAGCAGCATGGCTAAAAGCCATGTGTGGTACATTTTGCTGGTCACAGAGCTCACCCCATCTCCTCCATGTGTATTATGCACCTGTCACTTATCAGGAAGGGTTCGAAGACAAAGGCAGAGGCAACACAACAGGATGGTTGGAGGCCCACAGACTTGTGTTTTTGAGGTAACAGTGTAGATGTGGTCAAATCAGAAAGTTTTGAATGTCAGGTCTTCAAAACGCTTCCACATTAACAGTCTCACATTTGGATGGGCATTACTGTGAGAGTCCAAACTGTATAAAATAGAAAGGTTTTTAGCAAAAATCAATGTAGTCAAGTAGTGAGCATACGACGAGAGACTTGAATTATAATGCACGAGTTGTGTCAGAGTTTGCAAATGGATTTTTAAAAGTCAAGTTTGCAAGGGGAATCTGTCTCATCAGGCTTAGTATGCAACCACACGATAGCGTTTTGGACTGAGACAGCAATTGCAACAGGCTTCACAGCATTGGTACCCTGGTGAAATTTGCTCTTGGATATCAACATAGGGCAGTTATTTTTCCAATAACCTTGTCCTTAACAGATGGTCAGTTCTGGCCAAATTAGTTTCTGGTTTTGCATTCTAACCCATTTATCTGCCGGCTGCTGGAAAGAGTCTCTCGGTGACTCCAGTCCCCGCGGACTTTGTGAGCTTCAGACACACTTTTTACCTTGCGCTCAGTGAGATAAATAGCGATAGGTTCAGGAAGAGTAGACTTGAATTGCTCTAACAAAAGAAGCTGACACGATTGTGGGAAGGTCTCTATATCAGACACAATTCTCCATCTATTAAAAAGAGGAGTTAACTCCCTGGCAAACTCCATATACGTTTGGTCGTATGGTCTCCTAGAATTTCTACATTTTGTCTATACGCCTCTGGACTAGCTACTAAGCTTTTAAAACTGCAGTTTTTACCTTTTTGAAAGTTTTCACTGTCAGTCATACTTGACACAGAAAAAGGATACAGGATACATTGCAACAGTAATGTCTGTTCTCAGTCTATCCACTTCCTAGTTTTAGCCAACCTTTCAAATAACAGAAAAAATGTGTCAGGATAATTTTCAGAAAGATTTGGGGGTAACCGTAAATTGACAGCAACATCAAATGACGTTGTAGGAAGTCATACTGAGCCCTCAGCCTTCTGTGGCTTAGCCTGAAGCTTTCTTTATCTCCAACTTGTGGCGCTCCAACTCTAACTGCTGTCTTGACTGAACATGAGCTGGTTCAGCTTCTTGATGACAGGCATCTCGTCTTAACTTTTCTATTTTCAGAGCATTCTTTTGTTCCTGTTGCAGTTGTAGAAGGAGAAGCTGTTTGTGTTGCTCAAATGTCAACTTAACCCCAAGTCCAGTCAGAACAAGAGCTATATGAGACACTTTACCTGACCCACTTACCCTGAGTGGCTACACCAGAAAAACTAGTCACTTCTGAAAGTGCACTTGCCGTCTCCACTAGGATGGACCAATCATGTTCCCACAATCATGTGCCAACAATTAATTGTATTTAACCTCTGTAATGGTCAGCCACTTTCAAGAGCTTTTCTTTTTTTAAGGAGTTTAGCAAATCTTCACTTGGAGACTGAACAAAGTCTTTGATCGAAGCCATTTCCCAATATTACCCCAGGGACGCCAGAACCACAAAACTCAGACAATGTTTTCCACCACTACCCGAAAAGAGCTTTAAATATGGATCCCCATCCCTCTGGCTAATTGCCTACCTAATTCTGATGCTCCTAATGCTGATTCACTGAAACATACTCTTCATGTAGGTTAAGGGCAGGATAAATTAAGCAAAAAGACCAGTAACCCAGTTAACACTCAGCACACTGAAAATCACCAAGGCAGTCACCGGAGAGCACCTGAGCCGGCTGGGGCTCTAAACAAAACACAAAACAACAAACTAAAACATAAAAGAATCAATGGGGCTGGTGCCCCTCATTTCTTATGCCAATCAGGGATAATGGATCCAAATGAATAAACAGCCTTTACCTCTTACTGACAGTTCAAGAAAACATATCTAAACATCACCAGGCCAAAATGTATAGAACAGCACACTTCCTGGAATATTTCAGAGAAGTTACCAAATAATGTGACCAATAAAGTCATCATATATTATAGTGATATATATTATAGTATTTCAACACTTAAAATCAACTATTGCATTAGGTGTCACAGTTAAGACATCAGTAGAAACCATGTGCTGTTTGTGAGCAGGGCCTACTGTAGCAGCACACTGTTTAGGTTCATGTATCTAATCCAAGGGATTCCCGCTGCACTTTCATCTGCCAGCCTGGATGTGGGAGCTTTTCAACATCTCACATCTTAATACCCTATAATCAAGTCTCACAGTTGGTTTTATTTGCATCATTTAGGCATTGCTGCCTTCTCCCATTGAGCTTACATGTTAATTGGTACCTTCCAGTAAAAAAAGAAAGAGGCACGACTCCAGGGATGTGGGACATAAACAACAAAAGAAATCTCAAAGTGGTTTTGTTCTCACAGCTTTGAAATAGCTTTTTATAATATTTTACATAGCAGCTGAGATTGCCTGCATGTACAACATTTTTCATTTCCCTGGAACCCAAACCCAATGTTTCATCATTACATTTCAATTAAAAATTAATCAAGGAAAAACTAAACAGCCATGAAATCTAACAGGCTGCCAGAATAATATTCAGAGAAGAATAGGTGTTTACAGTTTTTATTGTTCTTTCCAGAGATGTGCAGGAGATCTTATTTATCTTTAATAATAATAATAATACATTTTATTCATAGAGTGCTTTATACAACTCAAGGCACTTTACAAGTAAAGGTTAAAATGATCATATATAACAACACACTAAGATATACAACACACAACATTAAGTACACATTAAAAGCAGTTCTGAAAAGGTGCATTTGGATTTGGGATTTGAACATGTACAGATTGGTGCAGTCACGGATGTGTTTGGGGCGAGAGTTCCAGAGGGAGGGGGCAGCTATAGAGAAGGCTCTGTGGTGGAGACAGGAGGTTGGCATCAGAGTAGGTCGTCCACCAGTCAAAGGGTCAGTGGTTCAATCCCTGGCCTCTGCAGTCAGCATGTCAACATGTCCTTGAGCAAGATACTGAACCCCAAATTGCTCCCAACAGCCAACACTGTGTGAGTGTGTGTGGATGGTTATCACTGATGAGCATGTGGCACCTTGTATGGCAGCCTGAGGCTCTGTATGAATGTGTGAATGCTGATGTGTTGAAAAGCGCTATATAAATGCAGTCCATTTACTAGCTTTTTAATTATCCATGGTGGGGACAAAAACATACGGAGACGCAGCATTTAGTGTCAATGGTCCTCACCTCTGCAATAGCCTGCCTGAAGAGCTGAGCGCATCACAATCTGTAAATACCTTTAAATTAAATCTTAAAACTTATCATTTTGAGCGTTTTCTCAATCTTAATCCACTAAATATATTTGAACCTTTTATCTACCTTTTTTTACTCTGCTGTCTTCGTCGTATTGTTGTATTTTCATGGTATCGTTAAGCACCTTGTATTGCAACTTTGCAGGAAAAGCGATGTATAAATCAATAAAGTTTAAAGTAAGTTCCAAGTTGAACCATTAGTACCTTGTGGTTCTTTTTCAGACCAGGACAGAACATGCCACAGGTGCATTCTGTATCCAGTCTGGTCCTGTTGTAATCCAAATAATGACATAACTAGGTGTCAACAGTTGCTGACAAGATGTGCTCAGGGTGTGATGCATAAATCTGAAATATCAACTCAGCTAAATTGACTCCCCCCCTCCCTCATGTAGTGTATGACTAATAACAAACTTCATATGTGCTGTATACAGCAGCACTTTTTAAAACTAAATAAAAGTGACTGAAAAATGTAAAATTAAATAGCAGATGAGTTAAAAGTCAAAACAGATCTAATACTAATACGGAAGTAGAATATATTTAAGGAAAAAAAGATAAAGCATAAGGAACATCATATCAATACAATATCAAAAGACCATTAAATGACCATTGTATAAACATGAGTTGTAAGAAGCGATTTAAAAGATGACCCTGATTTTGTAAGCTTTAACTAAGAAGTAGGGAGCTCTTTAACTGCAGTTAAAGATAGAAAAGTCCTTCATCCTTGGTTGAAACATGATTTAAGAAAAACTGAGTTCCCCACCTGACAATATAAAGTTGTGCTTCAGCCCAAAAAGGATTCTTCACGCGGGCCCCTGAGTCAAATGAAAACATCACCAAAGCAAGTTACACAGTGGACATGTTAATAGCTAAACATGGCAAACCTTTTACAGAGGGTACGTTTATGAAATACTGTGTTGTGAAAATAGTGGAGTGAACATTTGCCCCGAGAAGAAGCAAGAATGTATTATGGTTTGCCTGGCTCGTAACACTGTGGCACGGAGAATTGAGGACATATCCTCTGATATTCAGAGAAAATTGGGGGACAGGGGAGTGACTTGATTATTATTCATTAGCCTGCGATGAAAGCACAGATGAATTTGCACAGCTACTGATTTTTTTAAGAGGAGATGACAAATACATTAACATAACAGAGGAGCTGCTTGACCTCCAAAGCCTTAAAGACCAAATAAGAGGAACCGATTTATTCGCTTCTGTTTGTACAGCTGTTGATGATATGAAACTACCGTTGAGTAAAGTTAGTGGGATTATTACCGATGTTGTGCCTGTCATGGCTGGTGAACGAAGTGGATTGTCTACACTGATCTGCAATAAAGTCAGCGAAGAAGGAGGTCACGAGCCCCTGTACCGCACATTTCCCAGCTTTGACAGAGGCCATTGACAGTTTTCCACAAGACAGCATCGGTGCGCAAATGAAGAGGTATGCAACAGCTATCGCATCTCTTTCTGGGGAATTTATCAAACTCTTTCGGGATTTCGCAGCTATTGAAAAGGACATGTTGCTTTTCTCTTCTCCCTTTTCCGTGGACCCTGATGATGCTCCGCCACAGCTGCAGCTGGAGCTCATTGAGCTGCAGTGTGACAACGAGTCGCGCGGCAGACAACAGCAGCTTTCTCTTGTTCACTTTTACCGGCAACTGGATAAAGGCAGGTTTCCAGAAATGCGAACATTTGCAAAGAAAATGCTGAGATTATTCGGCTCCACATATGTGTGTGAGCAGACATTCTCTGTCATGAACTTAAACAAGAACCAATTGAGGTCAAGAGGAAGTGACTCCCACTTACACGACATGTTACGCATCTCAACCACTGCCCTCAAACCAGACCTGGTCTGCCTACTGAAACCCAGACCTCAGTATGACCCTTCTCATTCGTGTCAGGAAGTTACCTGTTCCTTGGTCAAGCTGAAATTCTGAATGTTTTGAACGCTAACATCTATCACTATTAACAGTGAAAAGACAAAAGCACAGTTAATATATGCACTTGGACTTATGGCACTTATTTTATTAAACTCTTGAATAAAAATGTGGCTATAACTTGTTATGTACCTGTAGATGTGACACAAACTATTACTTTCTGAATGATCTTGTAAAAGAGCAAAATTCACATGTTTTAAACTTTAATGAGAATAGAAAACTTTGCATTACTTCTAACTCCTGTTTAAAATGAACATGAGGTAGAGATATTTATCAACTCCATGGAAGTTTCAGGTATTCCATATAGTTTGTTCAATGTTATCTGACTCTCCAGATATTAATGAAAGGCAGAATTGTGTTTTTATATGGCTTATATTTAGTTACATTGCAAAATAAATATAATTGTGACAATGAAAATTGTTATATAACAGTGTATTTGTACGTAACTTTTATGGTTAAAAAATGTCAGAAGGAACTATAGGCCCCGGGTATCTTGACATGGCCCTCTTTGAAAAAAGTTTGTACACCTCTGAGCTAAAGAGTCGCTAAGAGAAGAAAAAATTTAAGGAGAGAGAAGTACTAGTGTAGGTTTTAGATATACTGTATGACAGGTAGTTGGCCGCTGTGATGAAGAATATAACAACATTAACTGAGTTAAGCACGAGCAGCTAAAGTACGTTACGTGAAACACAGAAACGTAGGATAAACTGAAAATGGCGCGTTTACCGTATGACGTGGATTAATTCTGACTGGGTTTTGCATGGTTACAACGCTATCGTGGTGAAAGAAATGGCTCTTAATTAAGAATTGAAGGCAGCTTTATGCATTTTCACTCTTGGCCAATTATTTGTTTATTTTCTAGCGAAACCCCCTTCATACACATTTACTTATTATCAAAGATGTATTTTCTTATCATTCAAAAGGAATTTCTTTATTATTAAATAGTTTTTTCTTTATTATTAAAGAGGCATTTTTTCATAATTGAAGAGGCATTAATTATTATTTAGGGAGGCATTTTTTCATTGTGAAGGCACTTGTGAGATCTGTTTCTCCAAGTAAATATTTTAAATTGTATGTTTATGATATATATTAATTAATTATAATTATATGATTGGGAAGTGGTTCTCAGGATTCTTTGCTTTTTAAAGTGGGGAATCAGTCCCACCACAGCTGATTAAAACATAAACAAGGTGAAATTCCCCCACAATGTATTTTGGTGATGTAAAAGTTGCGTATTAATGAAACCTTATTTATAGGAGATACGCTTGCAACACTGCAAGACCGCAATCTGTACGGGTCGGCAACAACACATCAGACACCATCACCCTGAGTACGGGGGGCCCCCCAAGGATGTGTGCTCAGCCCCCTGCTCTTCACCCTGCTGACCGACGACTGCACACCCACCTACAACTCAAACCACATCGTCAAGTTGGCAGACGATACAACTGTAGTGGGTCTCATCAGCAACAACTATGAGACAAACTACAGGAAGGAGGTGAACCAACTGGCCACATGGTGCAAAGATAACAATCTCTTCCTCAATGTGGGGAAAACAAAGGAGATTGTTATCGACTTGAGGAGAACCCACACCCAACACCCCCACCTACTGACCATCAATGGTGCTGCTGTGGAGCAGTTGAGGTGAACCAAATTCCTGGGGGTGAACGTCACTGAGGACCTGTCCTGGAGTAACAACACCCCCTCACTCGCCAAGAAAGCCCAGCAGCGCCTCTACTTCATCCGCAAACTAAAGAGAGCAGGGGCCTCAAGCCCCATCCTGCACTCCTTCCACTGAGGCACCATCGAGAGCATCCTCAGCAGCTGCACCGCCTCCAACTGCAAGACCCTGCAGCGCATAGTGAACACTGCTGAAAGGACTATTGGTGCCTCACTCCCTGTCATTCATTTTGAAATGTTTAAATGTTAACACTATACCTTGCTGTTTACTCTTACATTTTTGTTGTCTTTTGTAATTAATATTTGCACTAAGTTTCATGTGTTGTGTTGTGTTTGTACTTCCTGTTTTATTGTGTTAACTGCATGTTCCCTCTCGTGTCTGTTGTTCCTACTTCCGGTCCCCAGCTGTCTCCACTCTGTTCGTTAGTGTCTCCACTCTGTTCATTAGTGTCTCCACCTGTGTCTCGTTGTCCCCTCCCACTTCCTTGTGTATATAGTCTGTGTGTTGTTTGTCCCTTGTTGCCAGTTCGTCTTCGTTCATTTATGTCGAGAGATCCAGCCGTCTTCCTGAGTTCCAGTTTCCCCGGCTTCCTCGATCCTGTTTCCGTGACCTGACTCCATCTTCACCTGCTCTTTCCCTACCTGCTTTGCCGCTACGTCAAACTCCCATGTTTTTGATCCCTGTGTTTCCTCGTGTTTCCTTGTATTCCCTCGTTCCTATCATGGTTTGTGTTTTCAGTTTTTGTGCCTGTCTGTAGTGTGTGTTCTTTTTTTGTAAGCTTTTTGAATAAAGCTCTTTTTGTTAAACTTTCCTTCGGTTATCTGAGTTTGGGTCCTCCTCGTTACCTCACCTCTTGACACTAAGAAAGAAAAGAATTAAAACTATAAATCTATCACTATCCTTTCAGCTAATCAAATCTAGTAAAGGAAACCAAGCCTGATGAACAAGCAGGAGAGAAAGGAGTCGTTGCACTGCATCATGGCTCAAGGTTTAGCTGTAGTCTTCAGGTTTATTATACAAACTATCCCTGCAAGTTCAAGCACTTTTCAAAGACACCCAAGGTCCACCTATACATGTGTTCTCACTTATGTCTCCTGATTAGACGTCTTCTTATTTCTGCATAACTAGGTTTGATTGACAGCTCCCTTCATTTACCTTTATCATTCTTTTTGTGACTTCACATATTTTGGCAGCATTGCTCCCTCCAGCTTCAGCAGTGACTAGGAGTAATCAGCCAGTGGAATTGTAAAGGTGTGTGAGTGCCGGCCTTTATATGCTGAGATTGATTTGTCTTTATTGGTTCATCAGTGTGTGCAATGTCCACTAAATGTCAGTGACAATATAGTGAAAGTCTTAAAATACAAACAACACATTTGTTCAAATCCTTGTTCATTATACATTTACAATAATATACAGCTGTGATTTGACAAAGTCGAGCTGTACACCGAAATGGAAACTCTTGAAATATAGTTAAACAGCAGAGTTGCTGCCATTGGAACACAAGCTTGTGTAAAAACTTTTTAATGTTTTTATTCAGTGCTTGGTTTTTGGACTCCATACTAAAAATATCTCATGTGTTCTCATAACAGTCCATCCTTGCCTCCAGTCACAAAACCAATAACTGAAATGAGACCAATCAGACTTACAGGTGATCAATAGGTCTGATTTCACAGTTATTGGTTACAGGTTTGATACCTGTGTGTCTTACTGTATGATAAGTACTATGTGTCTACAGCACACAGCTGCACATCCTGCAGGTGTGTTTGTCTGGCTCTTCCAATCACAGACACACACATACATTGTGAATACACAAAGCACACATTCTTTTACATACACGCTAGTTCTTGTCAATACTCGTGCCGCAGCATTTTGGATCAACTGAAGAGTCTTAAGGGATTTCTTGGGACAACCAGATAATAAGGAGTTGCAGTAATCCAGCCTTGAAGTAACAAATGCATGGATTAGTTTTTCTGCATCTTTTTGAGACAGGATGTGTCTTATTTTTGCAATGTTACGCAGATGAAAGAAGGCAGTCCTTGAAATTAGTTTTATGTGGGAGTTAAAAGACATATCCTGATCAAAGATAACGCCGAGATTCCTTACGGTGATGCTGGAGGCCAAGTTAATGCCATCCAGAGTTACTATGTCATAAGACAATACGTTACGGAGACGTTTGGGGCCTACAATAAAAGTACAATAACTTGTGATAACATCAAAAAGTTTATATTTCTTAATTATTATTTAATTTATTAATTAATTATTAAAAAAAAAAATGTTTTATTAATTTTTTTGTTATGTCCTTAAGGCAGCTTGAAGTTTAGACAATTGATTGGTTTCATCTGGCTTGATTGATAGATATAAATGGGTATCATCACATACAAACTGAGATCACTCAGATAAATAGGACTTAAACCAGCTCAGTCTACCAGTCTAACAAGACTAGAACAGAGACAAGTCCTTTGTCTGATGCCAATAGAAGGTCATTGGCATAATAAAACACACAAAGTGCAAAACATATAATTTAATTATTACATATATAATGTAAATGTAATTATTCCATTTTATATTATGCACTTTATTTATATCATTATTACATTGTAATACATATAATATAATACAACTCACCATAATGCAGAATCAGTGGGAGCCCTGAGCTTGTTTCCCTGCAACTAGACGGTCCCATCTGGGGGTGATGGGAGACAGTGACCCCCGAAGTCTGTTCCTTATGTCCAGTCTACTCCGTAAAGTCATTTTGCTGTCCCTGCAGAAAACCCAGCTTCACAAAGATAGGATGTTGGAAATGAAAGCAGGATTTTCAGTGCTTTTGTGGCGATCTCTGAATATTCCGCCTTGACTTTAATCCAGAATGTAAGTAGATTTGAAGTTGTCCCAAACATAATTTTAATGGCAGCATCATTTGCGATCTCAATCAGTTCTTCTAGCACGGACAATGTCGGTTCACCCGGCTTGTTCACAAATGGGTCGCGGATCCATTCCTTTCACGGTTCGGGGTCTTTAGTGGTTGGGAAGTAATGCTTGAACTCTTTTGAAAGCTGAGATAGGTTATTGTTCACTAGCTGGGAGAATGAAGGCCCAGCCTCAGTCACTTACAAAATCCCTGTTAATGTTTGAAACATGTCAAACACCTTTTATATTCACTCGCCGTCCCATAATTCCAGTTTGGCTTTGAATGCAGCTACTTTATCTTCCGACTTGAAGATAGTTGTCATTCTCCCTTGAAGTGACAGATTGAGTTTGTTGAGCAGGTTGAATATATGTCACACAAGTGAGCAAGTTTAATGACCCATTCTGTGCTACTGAAATGTGCTGCCAGTGGTGACTGTTTTTCTAAAAGAAGTATCTCAAACACTCTGGCCAGCGATCTCCCTTTAGAAAGCCATCTCACTTCGGTGTGTAAGAGAAGACGTTTGTGCTCTGCGTCCATCTCCTCACAGAGCTGCTCGAACACACGCAAGTTAAGTGCATGTACTTTGATGTGGTTAATAACTTTAATCACATCATGCAAAACGTTAAGTTCGGGTGACATTTTTCAGCTCACTGGATGACGCAGTGTGTAGATTCACATTCAGAAGCAACCTGCTTGACCCGAGTGGTGAAACCAGAAAGCCGCTCCATCCATGCATACATCAACACAAAATATTCATATTCATCCAAAGACTTGAATAGTTCTGCAGCTGTGGTGTTGGTTGGCAACAATAATGCACAGGACATATCCTCATGCACATCCTCCTGAAAAATATATCACAGAAAAACAAGCAATATTGCCTTGTTGTCAACAACGGTGGACTAGTCAACCTGGATTGTGTACCACGGTGACTCATTGATCCTCTAACAGTTGTGCCTCGATGTCTTCTGCTATTTCATCAATTTGCCTAGTTATGGTGCTGATCGAAAGAGGAACCTGTTCTATCTCTTTACCTACAGCCTCTCCTAAAAGTTCACAGCAAATGTCTTTAGCAGCAGGCAGGATCAACTCTTCACCAATAGTAAAGGGTTTCTTAGCTTTAGCCATGCGGTTAGCCACTAAGAATGATGCTCTCAGTGCAAATACCTTTGGTGGCCTTCAATCATTACTTTTGTCCATTGTGTTCACGTTTTTTTTCTTTCAAAAAGACTCCAAAGGAGCGTCGAGTGTCATTCGCAGTGAGGCTGCAAGATAATCAACAAGATGATTAATTTGGGACTAAAGTTATCACAGGAGGCCTCCATTACATTGATATTGAGACATGGTGATGAACCAAGTGTCGATGGAATCACTTCCTTAACTTTAGTTCCAGCACTATCAGATAGACATCGAGCGTACGATATTTTGCTTTATGTCTTCTAGTCCAGTAACAGGACTTCAGAAGTTATTAAAAAATGGTCTGATAAAAGAGGATTATGTGGACAGATTAATAAATGTTCAATTTCAACACCATATGACAGAACAAGGTCCAGAGTTTAAACAGTGAGTTGGTTCATGTACATTCTGACTTAACCCAATGGAATCTAATAATGAGATAAACACAATATTAAGGCTGTTATTATCGACGTCCACATGAATATTAAAGTCACCTCCAACAATTACTTTATCTGTTTTAAGGACTAAACTGGATAAGAATTCTGAGAATTCAGATAGAAATTCATAACACGGAGCAGGAGGGTGGTACACTATAACAAATAAGATTGGCTTTATTGTTTTCCATGTTGGGTTTTGAAAGCGTAATGAAAGCGAATTAGTAGTCACGATACAGTATGAACAACATTTACAGAGAATGCCATTGTACACAGATGATAGATGTGTTTATATTGCTTGAGCCATTTTTAAGAACAAAGCTTTCAAAAGAGCTATAATTTAGTTTAGGTTTAGGATTGATTAATAGGCTTGAGTCGAATATGGCTGAAACTCCACCACCTCGGCCTCGAGGAGCGTGAGTATTAATATGACGAGGTGGAGTGGATTCATTTAGACCAGGGTGTCCAAACTACGGCCCGCAGGCCATTTTTAATTGGCCTGCAGAAAATTCTAAAAGTATAATCAAATATGGTCCAAACATGAAACTTGCGCTTGTATTGTACTTCTTAAAAGACTGCAAGTAGAATTTATTGAGATGCAGTGTGATAATTCCCTGAAGAATCAACATCAGCTTCTCGCCCTACCCGACTTCTACCGGAGCTTGGAAAAGGCCAAGTTTCCTCTGATGAGAAAAGAATGATGAGTCTGTTCAGCTCAACATACACATGTGGGCAAACATTTTCTCTGTTACCTCTGAACAAAAGCAGATTGAGAACCAAAATGGCCGACAATCATCTCTGTGATGTCCTTTCGCATCTCAACCACAAAACGTACTCTGACCTGCCAGCCATCCTTCAGTCTAAAGAGCAGCATCACTGCTCCCATTATAGGAGAGTTAGAAAGCATCAACAACAACATCAAGTCAACACTACTTTGAACTTTACTAGGCACTGCTTTATTTTCACAGTGTATTGAATTAGTAGTCACGATACAGTATGAACAACATTTACAGAGAATGCCATTGTACACAGATGATAGATGTGTTTATATTGCTTGAGTTGAATGCAATACATAGCAATATGCCAATTAATAATTAGTACAGCGAACAACCTTGCTCTCATGTTCACATGATCATTGAACATGTTGAGGTTGTTGGGTTGAAAAAATACAGCATTTGATTTTGAAGTCTAGAGCTACGTACAAGGAGGGGTATGCAACATAATGTCTGACATGTACTATAGTAACAGAGCAACCTGTAAATACATTTAAATGAATAATTTGAGTTACACTTCACACAGATTTAAAAGCAGTATAAAGTTACATTTTTGTCTTACATAGATCATGAAAACAATCATTTTCTTGAAGCCAATACAGATGAGTGTTGACGCTTTGTGGAACAGAAGGCCCCATAGAGACTACTGGACTATCCTACCAAGTGAGAGAGTCAGAGCTAACCCTAAGACACAGCTTTGTCAAAACGTGCAACATTTTTGAAATTATACTCTGCAATTAATATAGTCAGCAATCCAGCTACAATATTTGGTCAAAGAAGCTATGGAAAACCAACGGTGCTTGCATTTTTTTATGCTTTACACCATCTGTGGTATACATATGAAGCACATTCAGTTTGTAATTTGGATTTATTTCCCCAAATATGAACAAATGCATTTAGAAAACAAAAGTATTCTTAAAAAGAGCAATATATTAGACCAAAACTTTATTCAAATACAATCTGCTATATTTAAAAGCATTGTTATGATGAGAATCAGGCTAACATTTTGCAGGCTATGTAACTATAGAATTTCCTTTTGGTACACCTTCAACTGGTTTACCAAGCCTGCTATAAATGCTACATTTGAAGAATATTTGTCATTTGCACATGCTCTTTGTTTTGTTTTTGCTACTTTTTAAAAGACTAATGTGACAGGAAGCGGCAAAACCACATTAAGGTGTCACTGCTGCAGAGGTAGGGACGGCTAAGAGGAACCTTTGTGTGTTTTGGCTGCAGAAACTCAAAGTGCAACTAAAGCAAGTGCACAGAGTTTACACTATGGATATTTAAACTGGCTGATAATCAATCCTCGATTTAAAAATGCTGGTATCTTTGGCCGGTAAAAACAAAAAAAAGTTATCTCAAATAAAAACTTGGTTAAATGAAAAACATTGAAGGGAAGTTGAGTTACCTACACTATAATGTCATTTTTGTTTTCTTTTTTTCTTTTGTGAATATTGGGTCAGTGTGTTATGTGTGTTGTTTACACTTGCTGTGTGTGTTTCACATTAGAAGGCAGTATACCCTTTGAGCTGCTGGAAGGATTTTGATGTGAAACAACTGTGCAGGAATTGCTGAGTTGATTGACAGTTCCATTGTTAAAATGATAAAAAAAATGTCAAGTAAAACTACCTACATTTAATTAGTGAGTGAGGGCAGTATTTGTTGAAAGAAGGAAGTGAGAGCAGCAGAGTGGGGAGTGCTGGAGGAACTGGGCTGTGGAAATTAACTTTATGATTAATCATTTTTGCATTTGTGTTCTGGACTATTTACTAATTTAGAAGAGGGACATCTGAAAAAATATGTCTCCAACCTATTATCAGACAAGAATGGTGTGGTGTGTCATGTTTTAAAAACTGGCTTAGTTGTTATTGACAAGTGAAGTAAGTACATGAGCTGAGTAAAAAAATGCTAGAACTTGTCTTGGTTGAGACAAAGGATGTACAGACATTTTGTTTTGTCAGATATTCCTCATACATGAGTCACATTTTTATGTGTGCACTATGGAAGTGTTCTAAATTGTTACCATACCAATAATCAATTCATATAATTGAATACATCGTACATCCTTTGTTCAGACCAAACAAAGTAAACTAGGAGTTATTACACCCTAAGTAAACAATTGCAACGATGTTCATGTTTGCATAGATTAATGTGGCTTTCAGTACATTCCCTGTTAGATATGTGCATGGTTGAAAAAAAAACACCTCAGACATTACTTTTAACTGAAATGTGTGTAAATTAATAGCTAAAATTAATTAAAAAAATGTCAGCGATATGGCACCTCGACAATGTGGAAATGCTGCTTTATGAGTTAAGACGATTCTTTATTTGATGTTCTACACATGTGGTGGCTTAATGCAATCAGAACTGATGTGCGACTTGACATTCAAACAGGACATACTAAAATGTATCCGACTGTATGTATACTTCTCTTACACTCTTATAGTGTACTGAACAGCAGAGACAATAATGATGATGTTTTGAGTAATATGTTTAAGTCCATCCGTATCTGATTGACTAACACTAGCAAGCATTACCTTACTTGCTTACTGACCCCACAACAAAGCTATTTTAACTGTTTGTCCCATAGCAGGGAAACAGTCAGTGCAGACTTGTTTCTTAGTGTCTTGTCAAGAACTGCTGGTTCTGCTGAATTAAGCTCAACTTGAGGATTCAGCGTTTAAGATGTGTGTCACTGTCCTATCTGCCAAATGCAAATGCCATTGTATGCTCTGCTGTGTTATACAGCAGACTATATTATTTTCTGCTTAGTTTAATGAAAGGCAGCGTAAGCCGCAGAAACAGTCATGATGGTAGGAACAGAAAGGTGGTTGCTGAGCTATTAACATCTTAAACAGGGCTCATATAGGTTCATATTTGATTTGTACTGAAGTGAATGAATGGTTGGATCCAAACAGCACTGTTAGGAACACTGATCCAATCTCTTTGTGGTATTCATGACTATTACTCTTTGAACTGAACCAAACAAAACCATTCAAATCCACAAAATGATTCAACCTGATGATTTCCATCTCCAGTAAACTAGATCGTTTCAAACTACACAACAACCTTATGAACCTCTGCATCCTCTGGAAAATATGTTCTGTATTTCTCTAAGGAAGCGTAGCCGAAAAGAAAAAATTAAGGGGGAAAAGAAAATCAGCTTTAAGTCTATCGTAGTTAATTCTTCCTTTATGGTATTGGTATTACTGCCATTCACACACCATATTAAAAATGAAGAGTAATTCTAACAAAATGTTGCTGGATATATTTCAGTATGTATTCATTTTATGTTTCAGTTTGTTTGCAGGGTGGCACCATATCTGTCCACATAGTGAGTCTTTTACATGCAACAGAATTGTATAAAAGGAAATTCAAGTCATTTATAATCTGTATAATAAAGGACATTTTATTCTCAAACCTGTTCAGAAAGAAAATCTACAATTTAGAGATGGGAATGTTTCATTCAGAACTGAAGTGTTTTGAAGAGTGATATGATATATCAGAGTATAAAGTCTGGCTGCTTGAAAAACAACCATCATTGTTCATGAATTGACTGACTAATTATAATGCCTGTTGCCTAGAAAAATAGAACCCTATGAACATTAAAGATATGACCCATCTTGTGTTATAGGGACCAATAGGACCCCAAATTCCTGTAAAACAAAACCTAATGATTTTTTAAAACTCAATGGAATATAAATACTCCTCCCTTCCATATTACAGCAACAAAGTGCAATTTACTTCCTCGTTCCTGCTTCTCAACAATATCGATAGCACGGTGGCAAAGAGTAAACAAACATTTGGACAATTTTTTTTCAGGTTTGATGGCAATATCTCCTCTGTGTAGACTGGAGTTTTACTTGTGCAAATATTTCTGGGGTCAAAGCTGCTGTGGGTATTTTTAGGTTTGACAGCATGTTAACAAAGCTAAATCTAGTATCATATCTGCTTTTGTTTCAGAATGCTTTCAAATCATTGTCATGATTCAATCTGGGGAGGTTTAAATTCCAACATTTGCAAGTTTGGGATGACAGAATCAAAATGTGTAATTTTAACCCGTGAAAGTGACAGAATGCTTAATAAAATTGATACATACATTACAATACAATACATGTTTCTAAATTGTTTTACTATGTTGCTCTTTGCTGATAAAAAAAAAGAATGACAAGAGATAAAAGGTGCAATAAGGGCATGTGTCCACATAGCGTCTTTTTCTAAGCGCCAGCGTCTTTTTTCAATTGTTCAAGATGACGAGAGAGCGCATGCGGCTGCCTCACGCTCCGCAGTTTATGTGCGGCCGCTCCAATCGTTTTTAGTTGAAAATTTCTCAACTTTTCAGAAAAGCGCTGGTGACGTCACTGTAGAAAACGGTGCAGAACCTAGTTTTGGCCATGTACGTCTATCCTGAGCTTAATATGTCAGACAGACACTATCATAACAAAGAGGGATAGGACGTTTTATGGGAGCAGATCGGCCGAGCGGGCACTGAATGTTGAGAGTTGTACTTTTATCACCATACACGTTTTCCCCGGTGGATCGTCCTCCTTGCTATACGGCTGTCAGAGTCGGCGGTGACGGGACCATTCATACAAAGCATCATCCGGTTGGTGCTGATGGTAAAAATGCTGGGATGAGGCTCTTCCAGCGCCCTGCCAGCACCTTTCTGCTATGTGGACACACTAAGAGGGTCGTAAGCATTGGAGCTAGTATGAGTGGAGCTAGTATGAGTGGAGTTTGCCAATAACATGAAGGACTTTCCTGCCAAAGGAAGTTTTTCATTTAACTATATTTAGTTATTTACGTTAACCCTTAATGTCAAGATCCCAATTATGTGAGTCAATGCCATAAGGGAAGGGAAGTATCTCATGGTCATCTCAGGGTTAAGGGTCATAAAAAACGGGACCAATCCCCTGGCAACAATGAATATCCAGGAAATAATTGATGGAAATTTAGCCTTAAAATGCTTTCTCCTGTCAAGAGGATTATTCAATTTGGTGCCAGATGAAAATATCAATGAGTCACCATAATCATTCGGGATTATCCACTGGGGATAGTGAATATGCATACTGTACTTATTAACCAGTAGCTGTTGGGCTGCCTTGCTCTGAAACAAGGTCTTGGGTGGATTGAGGGACAGTGTGACTGAAATTACTCATTTGCCATACCTCTACCCTTGGGCAGGCAACAACAAGGCAATGTCAATTCATAATTTGTCTTTAGATTTTAATTTTGTTTTTTGTTTGCTAACAAAGCTATTATTTCTGATGCTACAATAGCAGTTATGCTACTGTGAAATGCTTGCAGATGTTAAACTCCAGTCGTATTTTTTGAGGTACTGGTTTTATAGATACAGATAACCTATCCAATAAACCAGATTGAAAAGGCCAAAAGCAGTGGGGAAGAATATCCGTGAGTAGGAATCAATCTTGGAAACCCGCACATGCATCCTGTTTTCACGCCAGGCACCTGAGCGACAGTCATCGAAGCAGCAGAAGAAGCTGGTGCAGTCTTTTCCATCCAAACACTCGTAAGCATAGTCATCCTCCTCGTGATAGGGCACAATGTTGTTCATCTGCAGCAGGGACGTGCCAGGACGGATATTCACCATGCTGGATGCTTTCTGCTGTGTAGGTAAACAGACATATTTCAGTATGTTACTATGACATTCAGTGGGTTCAAAAGAAAGAAGAAAGAAAATGAGTGTTAGGTACCTGTATGTTATTGTTGGCTTTAGCCTTCTTGGTCTGTCTGTTGCTGGTGAAGTAGTGCAGAGTGCCGTACTCCATGAGGGCAGCAAAGGTGAAGATGAAGCAGACAGAGACAAACAGGTCCATGGCAGTGACATAGGAAACCTTGGGAAGGGACTTCCTGGAGATGGTGCTGAGAGTTGTCATCGTGAGCACTGTGGTGATACCTAAATGGATTGTCACGGAGACAAATTCATCACTGGAATATCAAATTATTATGTTTGTGTCCTACATGAAAAATTTGGCAGAATATGCATGTAACAGCCAAAGCACTAATAAGTGAAATTACAATGAGGGACATTTCATCAAAGTTGGACTCAATGTTAGATCTTTGTTTAATCAAGTTGTCTTGTCCCTTTGGTATTCTTTGCTATAAGGCATGGGGTTGGTGTGGGCAGTTAAATGGCACCTTAAGAGACTTCTTAAGGTTTTGAAGTCTCAAACTATTACCTCATCCTGGCATTGGGGCAATCACTGCGTGAAACTTACACAGTGCAACTTTAAAGCTCCTAAAAACTTGGATTCAAATGTTAAATATTATTAGCATTAATATTCATGACCAAATAAGTGACAATCAAAAAAAAAAAAATTGGGTGTTTTTATGAAGACTTGTGTTACGTGCCTGTGTAAGTGTTTTGCTTCCCTCCTGCTTCTCTTGATCTCACCATGCCTTGTTATTTGTCCAGGTTAACAAGATGATTGGTTTTCCCCTGTGCAGTCCAGTCATGCTGCTTATTGGTTCCCTCAAACTTCAAACTGGCCAATCATCAGTCAGGGCCCTCAATAAAAGGAGCGCGCCTGAAGTGTTTGCTCTCTTTTGTTCTCTGCCTGCCTGAGCTGTTGTGCTATTTTGAGACGCTTCTTAAGGATGATATAAGAAGGTAAGAGGTTGAGTGAGGTAGTGGTTTCCCTTACATTTCTCACGTGTAGTTAACTTTTGTTTAAAAAAAATCAGGTTTATTGGTTGATGCCACCCCTGTATTCATTTTGGAACCTCATTTTTCGATAAGTTGGTTAGGTCTTATGTTTGTGCTTTTGTATTCAGAGGTAGGAATTAGTCTTAATTAACCTAGTTTTGTTATTGATTATTATTATTATTTCTATTTGTTTGACACAACCATGTTGTCCCATCATCCCCCACATTGTGACATTGAGATGAGCTAAAAATAAATTACTTTAATTTTTTAATTTCTTACTCCTTGAAGTTCTTTGTGTCATATTATCATCTTTTCAAAAAACGGACGTAACAACTCTATCAACGCTCAAACTTGGCTGATCTGCTTCATCAGGACTGAGCGTGATTTGGTCATATTTGATGGTCAGTAAACAGCCAACCAAATGTCATTAAATGTCAAGGATGTCTATTCATGACACGTTTGTTACAACATACTTCCTTGCATCAATCAGGATTGAGCAATATTTGAATAAGTATGTGATATCACCTTTTTAAAATAAGTTTTATAAGGGCCTTAATTTCCTCCATTATGTTGAAATATTTCAGAAATGAATCAATGTCCATTGCAGTGATTTACAGAACAAGGCCCATCAGCAACATATCAAACCTAGAGATGTGCGGGCTGGGACGGCATCCTTGTTAATCCAGAAGGAGACCCAGGACAAGACCACGATCATACTGCAGGGAATATAGGTCTGGATGGTGAAGTAGCCCATTCTCCGACTCAGGTCGAAAAAGATTGTCAAGATTACATATTCCCCTGAAAGTTTAACGATAAGATAAATATAGAGATAAAACATTAATAAGTCCAGGACCTAAAGTGAGATGTAAGACAGGTAATGCAAAGTAAAATGGAGCACAGATTGGTATTTATGTAACCTGTTGCAGGTTACCATTTGTATATGATTGGGCTAGTATGCATTGTATAAATCACAAGGTTTTATTTACACGTATCAATATTATTGTCTACTTAAATATGGATTACGAAAATAAATGTACTGACAGATGAGACTGCACACGTACAAAGGATTGGTTTACAACACAGTAACACAAATGCAGCACGAGAACAAAATCAATCTGTGATAATGTTGAACTGCACTCTTCACTAAAGCTAATCCAAAGTCTAAATTCTAATATCAGTGCTTCATGTAAAACTGGAGACTGGCCATAAACTCTCACCTGACTGGGTGTGTGCCACGTCAGAGGTGTTCCTCAACCCTACAAAGGCAAACTGGTAGAGTCTCCAGTAGCGCTGGTCTGCCACCTCCACTGCACGTCTCTGCCACCGGTACATGATCTCATTCTTGGGATAACCATCTACAGAAGCCCCCCCCAACACGGAGACA
Source organism: Bovichtus diacanthus (assembly GCA_943590825.1). NCBI lineage: Eukaryota > Metazoa > Chordata > Actinopteri > Perciformes > Bovichtidae > Bovichtus > Bovichtus diacanthus. Next base: position 43,962 of record CALSBV010012108.1, read on the forward strand.
TAATAAATCAATAAGAAGCCTTGCTGATGTCTATATATCTGTCATTCAATGTACTGTACACCACAAGGGAGCATTGTACCACGGCAAGGCAAAGGGGAGCATTCAAGATGGAACTGACCTGACCAGTCTCATGAAATTTCTTCAAATGAGCAAGATGTCTTCAAATGCATATAATTAGTGCACTACAGTATAGTAGGTAGACAAAAGCTTTGATAGGAAAACCTGTAATAGTCAGTAGAAGGTAGTGTGTGTATTGCCTGGAAGTAAGCATGTCCATTGAAGGAGGTAAGAAATTATCTTTGACATGAATACATTTGTAGGGATGTTTGATTTTACACAAAGGTTTGAAAATAAGATTCTAAGATAAGATTGTCTGATATGCTACCTCTATGGTTAGGGTCACTATAGGCAAATACAACACTTGATTAAGGTTAATGGAAATATTGTAGTCATGGGTAAAGTAAGGGAAGGATCGCCTAACAGTTAGAACAAACCAATATTGAGTGTTAGTAGGAGACAGGACATAGTCCAAGGTCTGTGGTGTTAAAGTCAAGCGCTTGTACTTTGATCAGCTCTCTTTTAAAGATTTTGCGTTGGTATTACATTGTCACTCTACTTCTATCACTGCTACTGAGATTATTATTATTTGCAAAACTGCAAGAGGATGCTTGCTTAAACGTAAAATTAATGTTTTTTTTTCTGTTTCTCTTTTTTTTAAGAACTTTAACATATGCCGTTTTTTTTCAGGTGAGATCTCTTTAGTTCTTTAGTGGTCTTTGTGGATGGAATTCCCACTGGTTTGTGCTCATTTGATGACATTTAGTGTGACTGTACTGATCTGTGTGTGTGGAAGATTAAGATCAGGACAAGACAGCAGAGGCTAAAGCATAATGCAAGAGACAAATGAAGGATGACACAGACTGCATGAATCAGACTGGGAGAAGGTGCATAATTCATTAAGTCTGTCAGAGAAAATGGGGCTGGGTGACCTCCTCTCTCGGCTGGTGGCGCAGATGATAGATTGGTACAGGCTTATAGAGGGCAGCCTCAAGCAGATGGGCATTTTGGCAAGGAGAAGGAACAATGGCCTAGCCACTACACTACCCCACAAAGAAGCTCGTCTCTGTGGGCATTTTACGAAAGTTGAAGTCGAGATGGCGGGTTAAAAAATGGGAGGGGAAAACGTTTGACCACCTACAGCTTGAAAACTCCAGTGGACACGAGTGTTCATCCATTGGAAAGTTATGCAGCTTAAGGTAACACTCCGCATTAATAGTCAACCTGACAAAAACAGAATTGTGACAGAGAAAAAGCAGGTCTCAGCGTTGTTTTATCCCTCCCAAGTGTGACTGAACATTGTAAAGGTACTAAAAGACCATTAAATCCAAACCTCAAGCGCTAAAAGAGAACTACATGATACAAATACAGATGCAAACACTAAGGCTGCACAAACAATAAGTATTTTTAAAGAGTTGATAGTTGGACAATAAAAATGTCTACTAAGAAGGTTAGCAAAGATGTTGCAATGCTGTCCTACCTCAGTGTGTACATGACTCTCCCATTGCTCCACAGCCTCAGGAGGCGGTTGGGAGTAGTGATCCAGTGGGCGTCGGATTTGCGGGAATTCCTGAAGAATGTGTCAGGAATCCAGATTTTGCCTACCATGTTACTATTGAGCATGAGCAGCTTCATTGAGCTGTTGAACTTTAGTCTGCTGTCATACCATGTCTGGGCAAAGAAGATGTCAATGGTGTATTCCTGCAACAGTTGCAACAAAAAAAAAACCATGCAAATATAGCTAGTTAAGTTAAAAAAACAATGTACAAGAAGATATCTAAATGGTTACTTTAAGGCTTCCCAGAGCAATTGGGGGATAAATTATTGGATGGGATGGATTGCTATGGATTTGGAAACTTAAATTTTTTCCATCAGGATGAATTGTAATTACTATTACTATTATACTATACAATTACTGTATTATATACTCTAGCGCCACCAGCAGGTTAACCTTTTCTTTTGGAGTGCAATTTCTCCACACATTGTTTGATTCAGTGCCAAATTTCATGGCAATCCAAACAAGCTACTACTACTAACTAGCTTTGTCTGGCACTTTCAATGGCACCTCAGTGGATGGAGGTTAAAAGCTCTGGAAAAATTCAATCTTGAGTTAAGATTTTGTTTTGTGTTAAAATACTATTGCCAATGGCACTCAAATATTAGTAGTATATTGCAAGAATTGCATTTCATTGTAGCTTTGCACATGCTTGTTATTCAACATTAGTCAGGGTGATTTATCCATTTATAACCATCCATTATATCAGCAGAGAAAAAGCTAAGGGAAATCAGAAGTAGAAGTCTCACCATGTTGATGGGGTCCACTGGTCCAATGCTGTTGACATACACGGCTGTTTCAATTACTGTCGGCCTCACTGAGACGTAACACAAAACATACTGCATTAACATAGACAGCATCAACTTGTATTCATGTTTGTTAGCTGATGTCCAAAAAGATGATGTCTGTCATATCAATCTAAAGAGATACAACAAACAGCCTCCTATTGTATTCCTGTAGAGCCTAAATAAAGCTCAAGACTGTAGGGTTAGTTGGTTAGGTGCATACAACCTGAATTGTCAGTAAATTGAATCTATTGCTATATACATCTGGTATTAGACTTTTTACACAACAAAACATGTTACTCTCACACAGTCAATGAATCATAATTCTGTTCTACTAAAGTCAAGTTGCTCCACACTCAATGTATGAACACCTTTTAAAATAATACATGAACCTAACAAACTAACATTTAAAACCAAATGGACAGGGTGTCCTGAAGGTGCTCAATATCATTGAAAGTTGGAACATCGACACTTTAATGGAAAATACATTTCCTGATTCACTGATGCTGGAGAACCAATAACTAACTAAAGTTACAATACTTAGGCATGGAAATGGATTATTGATGGATTTCTGTTGTATCATGTTGAAAATGACTGAACGTAACAAACCAAATACTGCATACAAGCTGTACGACTCAAGGTAAAACCTTGAATGTCTATCTTAGCACATTATGCACATTCTTAGATCCTTAAAGCAACATATGTAACTTTTGATGAACAGCCGCCATTACTGCTGACTCACTGGTCAAATTTTTATCGCTCATGAGTTATTCATTTGTAAGAAGAAGAATGTATCACTTTAAAAGTTGAACAAGGTTGTATACAAGGTTCTCCCCAGGCAGCAGCAGCTTGTTGACATTTCATATTTTTTTCCGTGCAATGACAATGCAGTAACCAGTACTGCACAAGGCTATTTTCAAGATTATTGTGTTTTCTGGTAAAAGAGTTCAAACAAAACACATTTCCAGAGGATGAACTTGACTTGCCTCCGATATCAGGCCGCAGTTTGTTGTCATAGCCCTGCAGCAGTTTATTTAGGATCAAAGTCACATCGCTCTCATAGACCTTCGGTGATAAGACCCAAGTCTTGTTTATGGGCACATCTTCATAGTCCTCTTCTTCCTGTTTACTGGGCCCAAAGGCTGCGCTGTGGAGTAGAAAAAAAGAAAGATTTAAAGACATAAACAGACAGTACCGTAATTTCCGGACTATAAGCCGCTACTTTTTTCCCACACTTTGAACCTCGCGGTTTATACAATGACGCGGCTAATTTATGGATTTTTCCCGCTTTCACAAGCTTCATGTCACCAAAAAACTGAGCACCGTCACATAATGTGACGTAAATCGAGCGCGCTCAAACTTCCCATTCATTACGGTAATTAACTTTTTTACGAAATTTCTCGGTGTTTCATTCAGTGTACCAAATGAACCTCTAAAAACATTATGCCAACCTTCAATTGCATTATTAGTTCTTGGAATGTCTTCAGCAGCGGACATTATGAACAGCGGACATTTTAAACAGCGGAAATTATGAATGGTCACGATTCTGATTACGGTAGTCATTTTGTCACCCTCATCATGGCAAAGACACGGAGAAAGGCATATGATGCAGCTTTCAAGTTGAAGGCGTTTAAAGGCCTATTTATTTTTGTTCCAAGCCGTGTTTCGTTAAAGCCTGTGTAAAGTTCATTTGTTTCAATGTACCGGTAGGCACCTGCGGCTTATAGACATGTGCGGCTTATTTATGTACAAAATACATATTTTTTAAAAATTCAGTGGGTGCGGCTTATATTCAGATGCGCTGAATAGTCCAGAAATTACGGTATTTGCATATAATTCCATGGATGTAAGTGAATGCCAGAAAATATACCGTATTTTCCGCACTATAGGGCGCACTGGATTATAAGGCG
>CALSBV010012108.1:53837-77661 GCA_943590825.1 Bovichtus diacanthus
CAGAGGCGCGTGCAGCAGTGTGCAGAGGCGCGTGCAGCAGTGTGCAGGTGACGCTGCAGCAGTGTGCAGGAGGCGCTGCAGCCTGGCAGGCTTCGGATCGAGTCTTGCTCAAGGTCAAAGGAACCTTGACTGAGTTGTGGAGGGGAACGTGTCACATTCACTCCACAGTTACTTAGCAGGGATTTTAAATTCCAATTATAGGCAAACTATATTTTCTGTAACCTTTATTAAATTTTTAATCATTATTATTATTATTTTATTCTAAACTCTATTTTAAAGCCCCAGGAGCACAATTTTGTGAATCATTGAAAATCTATATTTATTACTTTGTGGCCATGAAATTAGTCTATAAACATATTGCATCTATAAATACTCTAATCAGCTTGCCTGTCAAAAAGATTCATATTGACAATGTTGCAATAGGTTAAATGACAATGTTTTTTCTATTATTTTTCTCCTGCTTTCAACAGTATGTGCACATGACAGCTACATTATGGTGAAGGTTAGGAAAAGATTGTAGTAACAGTTAGTAAAATGGCAAAGGTTAACGTCAGGTCTGTAACGGGACATAGACTCTGGTGTCCTGCATGAAAGTTGAACGTGCTACACCTCCATCCAGCAGCCAGACCTCCACACCCCTACTTTCTGTCCCACTACATAAAGGACACAACACTTCTGTCACATCTGGTGAATTCCGGCAACAAAGGGAGGAGGAACCAATGATGGGGGAAAGTGAAGAAGGTGAGCAGGTGGGCAGGGAAGGTCAGGTGACAGGGGTTAGGGCAGAGCAGATGAGGGAGTGGCTGGATGTGGGAGTCAGGTGACTGGGGTAGGTGGAAAGGTCTGAGGGCATCTGTGGATAGAGAGGAGTGCATTGCATGATGGTAAGTGATGTTGTCCGACTTGCATGCAGTATGTGAGAATGCTGCAAACCAACTAGAGCATTGCGCTCCCAGAGTACAGGGTTACTTGTGGTTCCTAGGGTTTCTAAAAGTACAATGGGAGCCAGAGCCTTCAGCTATCAAGCTCCTCTACTGTGGAACCAGCTCCCAGTGTGTGTTCGGGAGGCAGACACCCTCTCCATTCCTCTTTGATAAAGCTTATAGTTAGGGCTGGCTCAGGTTTGCCCTGGACTAGCCCCTAGTTACGCTGCTATAGGCTTAAACTGTCGGGGGACTCACTCCTCTCCTCTCTTCCCTATCTTTCTCGTTCTCCTCCTCTCCCTCTCTATTGACATGCATTCATGTCCCTTAAATGCATGTTACTAACTCACCACCCGGAGTTTCTGTGTCCCTCATCTGGCAGGTTGCCACTATTAAAGATTACTTCTGGACCGCAAATCGTGGCTGCACCTGTTGCCCTGGTCCTGCCTGACACCAGGAAGCCTTGACATTCCCCTGGATCCATCTTTTTTATATACCATCGTATCATGTTTTCTGTCGCATAGATTCTCCATGCTGTATTTTTAACTATGCTGTTTGTTCTGTACACACGTCACCTATTGCACGTCTGTCCGTCCTGGGAGAGGGATCCCTCCTCAGTTGCTCTCCCTGAGGTTTCTTCCATATTTTCCCCACTAATTGTGGAGTATCTTTTAGGGAGTTTTTCCTTGTGCGATGTGAGGGTCTAAGGACAGAGGGTGTCGTACCTTGTACAGGCTGTAAAGCCCACTGAGACAAATTTATAATTTGTGATATTGGGCTATATAAATAAACTTGATTTGATTTGATTTGATTTTGCAGTTTCTCTCCACAAGCTGCAGAGGAAATGCTTGATGGAAACGAGTTGGCAGAAAATGCAAGCAGAGAGATGATTGGGAGTTTTTACCTCCTGCTGTTGATGAAACTTTTCAATTGGCTTCACTAAAGTTTTAATTTAAATGACGACCCTCCATTCTCATTTTTCATCTTTATTCCAAGATGTTTATCTATAAGAACACAAGCAGTAACACATGTATTAATGGTTATATTTCTGAAATGAACTATAATAATGGATCCAAACCGGTCAAAACTACCTACCGAAGTGGTCCTGCCTTCTTCATGCTGTATTCAACTCCCCTGTATTGATTAATTTTCAAATGAACACTTGAGTCACATTCAGTGAGGGAGTTTTTCTATCAATTCTCATAACCCATAATGCTGACTCATTCAAAAAGAGGATGTTTTATTTATCACTGATAATCTACTGTCCGCCTAATCTGCCCTGCATCAAATACAGTTCTATCTACAGCATAGACAGGCGTTAAAGAGTAGAACACACACAGTGTTACTTATACATTTGTCAGATAAAGAGAAAATTAATGTGTTGGCTAATGTGTTGCAGGCTGTCTGTTGTACTCTGGAATATATGTACTTGAAGACGTATTCTATTGATTATGTAAATGGCTTATGAAGAGATTCCATCTTACACAATACCTTTTTCACAGCAGAAATAGCATGAAAGCACAGGTACAATGAATAACATTAATAATAGCTGCTCTGCTATGCTATGGAATGAAGCCTGATGAAGGCAAGGAGAGTTTGAGAACTCTTCTCAACACCTGCAAGACCAAGGTGGTGGACTTCAGCAGGAGGAAAACACCCCAACACCGATTTCCATCAAGGGGGTGCCTGTGGACACTGTACAGGACTACAAATACCTGGGAGTTCACCTGGACAATAAACTGGACTGGGCCAAGAACACCGAGGCTGTGTACAAGAAAGGCCAGAGCCGACTCTACTTCCTGCGGAGGCTCCGGTCTTTCAATCTCTGCAATATCATGCTGCGGATGTTCTACCAGTCTGTGGTAGCCAGTGCCATCTTCTTTGTGGTCGTGTGCTGGGGCAGCAGGTTGAGTACAGTCGACACCAACAGAATCAACAAGATCATCAGGAGGCGGGTTCTGTACTGGGGGTGGAGCTCTACTGGGGGTGGAGCTTGATTTGTTGGTGGTGGTGTCAGAGAGGAGGATGCTGTGCAAGCTGCGGAGCATCATGGACAATGACTCTCACCCTCTCCACCATGTGCTGTCCTCATACAGGAGCACCTTGAGCAACAGACTGATACCACCAAGATGCACCACAGAGCGCCACAGGAAGTCCTTTCTCCCTGTGGCGATAAGACTTTACAACACATCGGCCTCAGGTCGTGAGATGGACAGAGGAGACGCAGTGACCTGAGGTCCTCTCTCTCTATTGCACTATTTGTACATTTTAGAATTGTTATACTGTCTCCTACTGTGTATTGCAACTGTTGCAAAACAATTTCCCTCGGGATAAATAAAGTTGTATCTTATCTTATCTTATCTTGAGGAACCGTTTTTGAATTATAATGTATCAAAGCTAACAATTTTAATAAATAATAATTTAAATAATCTAATTTAACTCAAGTCATTATCGGGCAAAATGGCAAACATCAATTACTTTTTATAGACTGGTTCCTGATAAATCTTTGAAATAAACAATGTAAAGGCAATTTCTAGTAAGCTCTGAATTCTCACATTTTCATTAACATTACCAATTCAGATATTTATAATTCAAAATCCTGAGCCTTTTTCATCATTCTGTTGTTCTTACAGTAGAGACAGAAGTCTTAGCTCCACTAAGTGGCTGCGTTTTTATTGATTTGATTCATACCATTATGACTATTGTCAGTAACACCCTGGATGTTACTGAATCATTGCTGATTATTATTATTGCTAATCTTGTTAGCATCTGAGGAATATGGTACTATGCAGTGAAAGATCCAGGATACTACAAATATTGACACAATTCTCATCTACATTTGCTTTTGGAATTACACAGTATACTGTAGTACTAGTATATTTTTTACAGCTACTTTAAAGGATTGTGGTACATAGCCAGATAATAGAGACAGATTGATCTGTCGTCACTACTGAGCGAAATAGGAATAGAAGGCTCAGTAGAGCTGTGGCTCTCTGTCAGCCTGGCTACAGAGTTGAAAAGAAACCTGGGGTTGTTCTTATTTTCTTCTATTAATGAAGAGTAATAAGCTGCTCTGGCTTTACGGAGAGCCTTCTTATATGTTTTAAGATTATCTAGCCAGACTACACGAGATTCTTCCAGCTTGATTCCTTTCAAGTTTTCTCAACTTTAGTTTTAGTTTGCAGGTTTGGGGGTTTAGCCACGGAGCTTTCTCTCTTTTATTATCTTCTTTTTTAGAGGAGCAACAGAGTCGAGTGTCAGTCACAGTGAAGCTGCAACTCTATCAACAAAATTATTAATTTGGGAATAAAGTTATCACAGGAGTCCTCTGTTTCATTGATATTGAGACATTGTATTGAATTGGTGGTGGTAGTCTAGTGGTCAGGCTTTCAAATAGAACACCAGAAGGTCATGAGTTCAATACCAGATCTGATTAAAGTCAAGGACTTTAAATTTTAAGGACTAAACTTGATATTAGACCTGAGAATTCAGATAGAAATTCATAATGGAGCAGGAGAGCAGTACTCTATAACAAATAAGATTGGCTTTATTGTTTTCCATGTTGGGTTTGAAAGCGTAAGAACAAGGCTTTCAAAAAAGTTATAGTTTAGTTTAGGTTTAGGATTGATTGATGAGTCGAATATGGCTGCACCTCCACCACCTCGGCCTCGAGGAACGTGAGTATTAATATGACGAGGCAGAGTGGATTCATTTAGACTGACATATTCTTCGTGTCTCAGCCAGGTTTCAGTGAGACAAAAAATAAATCAATCTGATTATCTGATATTAAATCATTTACTAATCCAGCTTTAGATGACAAAGACCTGATGTTTAAGAGTCCACATTTAATTTTTCTATTTAGTTGCACTTTTGCAGTGGTGGTGTTCATTTGTATTAGGTTATTATGTACAACTCCTCTTCTGTTTGCTGTTGATTTTATTGATTTAAGTGGTTGTGGGGCAGACACAGTCACTATGGGGATTTGAGTGGGTGACTGCCTGGATGGAAGCACAGAGAAGTGTGTAAGACTGCAACTCTGCCTCCTGGCCTCAACTCCAGGTTGTCATGGATTAGGTCCACTAATAAATGTACTAATATTACTAGATATGAGATCTGCTCCTTCCAAAGTAGGATGAATGCCATCACTCCTAATCAGACCAGGAGTTCCCCAGAAAGTCCGCCAATTATCTACGAAGCCCACATCATTATCTGGACACCTCCATGACAGCCAGCGACGGAATGATGACATGCGGCTAAACATGTCATGTCACTCGTTAGATTTGGCAGGGGACCAGAGAAAACTACGGAGTCCAACATTGTCTTTGCAAATCTACACACCGACTCTACGTTCATTTTAGTGCACTCCGATTGACGCAATCGGGTGTCATTACTGCCGACGTGGATAACAATCTTACTGTATTTACATTTAGCCTTAGCCAGCAGTTTTAAATGTGCTTCTATGTCGCCCACTCTGCCCCCAGGAATGCACGTGACTATTGTTGCTGGTGTCTCAAACCTCATGTTTCTCAGAATAGAGTGTGTGAACACTAAGTAGGGAGAACCTGTTAGAAACAGGAAGCGGTTGGTGGTGAACCATGGGCTTCTGTTTACACTTCTTTCGGACAGTCTCCCGCCGGGCTGACAGGAGCTAGCTTTGGTCGGGCCACAGCGGCTACAGGGGAATGCTAACAGCTACAGTAGCTAAACACTGACTTTCCATGGTGTGGAGCCGCACTTCTAGCCCTCTAAAACTCGCCTCCAACCCTGGATATAAACTACATTCAATACATGTACCATTATCACTATAGGAGGAAGAGGAATAGCTAAACATGAAACACACCAAGCAAGAGAGTGCAAAAGAGGAAGAGAGAGACGGCATCACTAGCTGCCAAGCTACAGTAGCTAACGTTAGCAGAGCCGAAAGGTGGATTTAGCGAGAGAGTTGCTAAGAGAAGGAGGATAATGAGAGAGCTTGAGAAATACTAGTGTATGTTTAGATATTTGACGGGTAGTTAGCTAGGGTTAAGCTAGAACAGCTAAAGTACGCTACCAGCAACACGTAAGATAAAAATGACAACGCACGCTTATCATACGACGTTTCCCAAGCTTCACCACGTCATGACCCAAATTCAGACAGTGTAGGATGTGCTTCCAAACCCATCAAATCTCCACACATGGAGCAAAGCAGAGTCACCAGTGTGGAGTGTGCATTCCTCTCCAAGCGAGGAATGCTCAAGGACATCCTCAGCTGCTGCCCAAAGTCACTTGGCGATCGGATCAGTTCCTGAAGACCATCGCTGAAGCCATTAGCGCAGGAGTGCAGTGAGCCAAGCAGTACCAAGCCTCCAAGCAAAGCCTGTCAAAAGCTGGGGAGCATGCCAAAACCCACTACACGACCATCCACAGGCATCCTGACCTCTGCGACATTGAATGGCAGCTGAAGTTCCCCAACCATATTGCAGCCACCGCCCTGTGACTGGACATTGTCCTTGTGTCTGAGTCCACCAAGCAAGCTGTGCTGCTTGAGCTGACAGTCTCATGAGAAGATCGTTTGGAAGAGGCCTTTGAAAGGAAGTTTCCAAAGTACGCAGTACTGTTAAGCAGCTGTCAGCAGGCTGGAACGAGAGCGAGATGTCTCCCAGTTGAGGTTGGATGCAGGTGGCTAATTCATTGGCCTTCAGTAATTTGGGCATCAAGGGAGAGAGAAAGGGCAGACCCATCCATGGAAGAGAGGGCTTCAAAATGACGCTTGTTGACAAAAGAGGGGAGCCATGGAGTCACAAGTAGCTAGCCATCTGGGCAAAAGCTGGGGTCTGACCATCCCCGGCTGAGTCACCTGGACGGGGGTCTATGATGTTGAGAGACCTAAAATACCCAAGGACTCCAGGAACTGTGGTGGAAATTCTGTTAACAAATATGATCAAAATATACTAAGTTTGTCTTTGAGTATTTTATTAATAAAAAAAAGTCTTTTTGCAGAAATGATTAGAGCACACAGCACAAAGGTCTCTCAAGTAATGATAGCGTGTGAAGAGTGTGGTCTCATCTTTATACACCTCAGGTGACCCATAGGGCTCAAGAATATGGTGAGGGAAAAGTACTGTTGCAACTAGTTAAGAGTAGAACTGGCTTGATCAGTTTGGCCATTATCTGCCAGACACAGCTCCACTTCCTTAACAGCTGGCTGCTTTTTCCCACAGTGAACACCGAGGTCATCTTGAGGTCATATCTTCACATGGTACCATTTCACTAATGAATACCAACAATGGAGACAAGAAACAGGGCAGTAAAGCAATGCAGGGTTTTTTACTGAAGATGTGTCAAGAGGCATGAGGAGATATATGTACACAGGTTAGAAAAAAGATCATGGTTGACTTAAAATAAATACGTTAAGACAGGTGACATCATGTGATCTGACATAAAAAGTTTAGTTATTTTGACTGATGAGGTTGTTTCACACGGGACACGAACAAGGTGAAAGTCACGTGGGTGAAAGTTCTGTGTTTGTTCGTTAGAATCATACAAATTGCTCTATATCAGGGTTTTTAAAGTCTTAGGGTGCTTTTACACCTGACCTGTAGGGTTTGTTTGGGGTGGTGGGAACAGGGTGTCAATCACACCCTGGGACCAAACAACCGAACCGAAACTACCTAAAAAGGTAAAAGAAAAGACTACAAACTAACCACAGGATATTATGATAGCACATATGTGATATTAGCATGATTTCAAAGCTAAACTGCCAAACTTACTTACTTTGTTTAAGCTTCATATCACCTCTTTTTGATTGCCAGCAAGAAACACATTAAAATAAATCAAATTAACTATTGAGACCTAAACTTCCTGTGAGGAGAATATTATTGCTGTTGCTAAGTAACTGTATCAACTAATTGTTTATGCCTTAATACCATGAAAAAGATGATATGAGAAGAACCAATTTCAATAAATCCCACTTGCTTTTATCAGTTCATCAAAAGCTTCCACTCTGTAGCATCAGCACTTCTGTTGATAGACTGCAGAGTTATGTTTTCTTTCCAATCCCGAACCTTACTGAAACAGGAGGAAATAGTGCAGTTGTTAGGGACTATTTTCAGTGGCGGGTTAATCCACATGTGGTGCTCTGGTAAATTTTTGTGGCAGCATGGCAGTGTATGTGTGATTGAGTCAAAATGAAGTACAATGTGTGTGTTCATGGTAATGAAGGAATATATCATCCAGTACTACAGTGCGCTCATTGATGAGTTTTCAACAAGAGTTAGAAGATATGTGAGTTAGATGTTAGATGTTAGTAGATACATTAACTGTTGCTTTGGGTCTGTGGATGGGATTTGTTGACAAGAAGAAAAATTGTCAGCATTATCCTTTACCTTGATCATGTTTAATGTTATACCTACATATTTGATCATACAATTCCATCCAATGGAGCAAGATGTTGCATTCACCCTCCTGCAGTCCAAAACAAAAATTTGGATAATATCTGCCTTACTCTAAAATATTTGATATTATTCTCCTTTGTTCGTTTGTATTTGTTTATGGGTGCAGGGCTGAGTACCTTCTTGCTGACTGAGGCAACCAGGGGTGAGAGAGGAAAGAGAGAGGTAGATCATTTGCACATGATAAAACCATTGTAAAAAGGCAGGCCATCCCCGGCCCGGTGCTGCTGCTCGATTCATATTTGAGATCTGAGTGGGGCAGTGCTGCTGGGCATACAGCTCATATAGGTGGCAATTTACTTTACACTGACAAACTGATTGTGTCAAAGATACAGTATGTGATAAGAGTGCTAATTACTTTGTTCAGTTCAAAAACAAAAGCCAGGTAATTTGACTCTAATTAGACACTGCCTGAAGTGATACAATTTTGATTTGTGTGACCTTATCTTTATATCCTCCAACTACAATAACTCATCAGAAAAGAAAATTGGTGGACAATTGTGCAGGAATAGTTCAGTGGAGAGACTAGAAATTCTGCACGAGTTCAAACTGGACGTATGAAAAAAGCGCTCATCAAGAAATAGCTTCAGCATGTAACTCAACCTAAAGTCATCACACGGTTTTGTATTGTACTGTGTCTACACTTGTGTATCAGCTTGACGTGCATTTTTTAACCTTAAATTTTGGCTTTAGATGAACTGAAGACAGTGCACAGGTACACTCAATGATAACTATTTACCTCACCTTTTACCTCTGTTTAAATGTTTTTGGTGATTTAATTAAAATCAAGAATGAACTTTCACTCTTCTTTTTGGTAATGCCTTCGTACAGTAAATTCTGTCAGGAAATGTTTTTTACTATCTTAAAATCATTCTGTTTGGCTTTCTTAATCCCATAAATGCCCTATCACAATTGTAATCTGTGTGTATGTGTGTGTGTGTGTGTGTGTGTGTGTTATTAAATGATTTGAGTCAAACTAGTAACTGAAGTAATGTTGCATTTACATGACAACGGTTCTGCACTACTTCTTTAAGAATATAGTTTTGGATTAAATTATGACATTAAATGATCCCATATATTTTGAGTCAGTCTTTATTTGTGTCCATAGCCAATGTAATCAAAGCTTGTTTAATGGGCAGATGACTGCCATTGAAAGGTGAGCCAGCAGTAGGGATAAGGTGATGCTGGTGCAGATCAAAGGCAGGGGGATAAGTGCTGACAGGAGGGTAAATGTGCTGATATGCAGTAGATGCTAAACTGAGCCTGATTACAGCCACTTCAGCAACACTCACCATTCAACAGCAATGCTGTGGATCTAAGCACTGATGGGATTTGGATGCCTCGTGGCCCACTGACTTGTGTGTGTGTGTGCATGTGTGTTTATGTGTGTGCATTGAGGATAGCTGAACACCTTTGTATGGAGTAAGCTTAAATTAAGTTAAAAGCTATACATTTGTCTCAGTGGGTTTTACAGACTGTACAGGATACGACCCCCTCTGTCCTTAGACCCTCGCACGTCACAAGGAAAAACTCCCGAAAAGAAACCCCACAATTAAAGGGGGAAACATGGAAGAAACCTTAGGGAGAGACTGAGGAGGATCCCTCTCCCCGGACGGACAAACTGTAATAGATGACGTGTGTACAGAACAAACAACATGTTAAAAATACAGCATAGACAATCTATGTGACAGAAAACATGATACGATCGTATATAAAAAAGATGGATCCAGGGTGATGTCAATAAAGGCTTCCTGGTGTCAGGCAGGACCAGGGCAACAGATGCAGCCACGATTCATGATCCAGAAGTAACCTTTAATAGTGACAAACTGCCAGATGAGAGACACAGAAACTCTGGGGATAATCCCCCGGATGATGGGTTAGTAACATGCATTTAAGGGACATGAATGTATATCTATAGAGAGGGAGAAAGATAGGGAAAGGAGGAGAGGAGTGAGTCCCCCAACAGTCTAAGCCTATAGCAGCATAACTAGGAGCTGGACCAAGGCAGACCTGAGCCAGCCCTAACTATAAGCTTTATCAAAGAGGAAAGTCTTTAGCCTGCTCTTAAATGTGGAGAGGGTGTCTGCCTCCCAAACACAAACTGGGAGCTGGTTCCACAGTAGAGGACCTTGATAGCTAAAGGCTCTGGCTCCCATGGTACTTTTAGAGACTCTAGGAACCACAAGTAACCCTGCACACTGGATGCGCAATGCTCTAGTTGGTTTATAAGGTACTATGAGATCTTTAAGATAAACTGGAGCCTGACCATTAGTCACTTTGTAGGTCAGGAGAAGGATTTTGAATTCTATTCTGTATTTTACCGGGAGCCAGTGCAAAGCAGCTCATACAGGAGTAATATGATCTTGTTTCCTAGTTCTTGTCAATACATGTCGCAGCATTTTGAATCAACTGAAGAGTCTTAAGGGATTTTTTGGGACAACCAGATAATAAGGAGTTGCAGTAATCCAGCCTTGAAGTAACAAATGCATGAACTAGTTTTTCTGCATCTTTTTGAGACAGGATGTGCCTTATTTTTGCAATGTTACGCAGATGAAAGAAGGCAGTCCTTGAAATGAGTTAAAAGACATATCCTGATCAAAGATAATGCCGAGATTCCTTACGGTGGTGCTGGAGGCCAAGTTAATGCCATCCAGAGTTACTATGTCATTAGACAATACGTTTCGGAGGCGTTTGGGGCCAAGTACAATAACTTCAGTTTTGTAGGTGTTCAACATCAAAAAGTTGCAGGACATCCAATTTTTATGTCTTTAAGACATGCTTGAAGTTTTGATAATTGATTAGTTTCATCTGGCTTGATTGATAGATATAATTGGATATCATCCGCATAACAAGGAAAGTTTATGGCGTGGTTCCTTATAATATTGCCTAAAGGAAGCATATATAAGGTGAATAAAATAGGTCCAAGTACAGAACCTTGCGGGACTCCATGACTGACTTTGGTTTGCATGGAGGATCATCGTTAACACGTACAAACTGAGATCGCTCAGATAAATAGGATTTAAACCAGCTCAGTGCGGTTCCTGCTATGCCAATGAAATGTTCCAGTCTCTGCAGCAGAATGTCCTGGTCAACAGTGTCAAAAGCAGCACTGAGGTCTAACAAGACAAGAACAGAGACAAGTCCTTTGTCTGATGCCAATAGAAGGTCATTGGTAACTTTCACCAGTGCCGTCTCTACGCTATGGTGAACTCTAAATCCAGATTGAAAAACCTCAAATACTCTATTGTTATGTAGAAAACTGTTTTGTGACTGCTTTCTCAAGGATCTTAGAGAGAAATGGAAGGTTAGATATCAACCTATAAATGGCTAAAACCTATGGATCAAGACTGAGCTTTTTAAGAAGAGGTTTTGTTAGAGCTACTTTAAATGATTCTGGTACATAGCCAGATAATAGAGACAGGTTGATCATATTCAATAACAAGGTGTTAATTAAGGGTTGAGCTTCTTTCGGAAACTTAGTTGGAATCGGGTGTAAGAGACAGGTTGACGACGAAATTGTTGAAGTTAGTTGGTTCAGATGGATCGGATATTTTTGCTTAATGGCTTGCAGTCCAGTAGCAGGACTTCAAAAGTTATTAAAAAATGGTCTGATAAAAGAGGATTATGTGGACAGATAAATAAATGTTCAATTTCAACACCATATGCCAGAACAAGGTCCAGAGTTTAAACAGTGAGTTGGTTCATGTACATTCTGACTGAAGCCAATGGAATCTAATAATGAGATAAACGCAATATTAAGGCTGTTATTATCGATGTCCACATGAATATTAAAGTCACCTACAATAATTACTTTATTTGTTTTAAGGACTAAACTCGATAAAAATTCTGAGAATTCAGATAGAAATTCATAATACGGAGCAGGAGGCGGTACACTATAACAAATAAGATTGGCTTTATTGTTTTCCATGTTGGGTTTGAAAGCGTAAGAACAAGGCTTTCAGAAGAGCTATAATTTAGTTTAGGTTTAGGATTGATTAATAGGCTTGAGTCGAATATGGCTGCAACTCCACCACCTCGGCCTCAAGGAATGTGAGTATTAATATGACTAGGCAGAGTGGATTCATTTAGACTGACATATTCTTCATGTCTCAGCCAGGTTTCAGTGAGACAAAATAAATCAATCTGATTATCTGATATTAAATCATTTACTAATCCAGCTTTAGATGACAAAGACCTGATGTTTAAGAGTCCACATTTAATTTTTCTATTTAGTTGCACTTTTGCAGTGGTGGTGTTAATTTTTATTAGGTTACAACTCTTCTTCTGTTTGCTATTGATTTTATTGATTTAAGTGGTCATGGGGCAGACACAGTCACTATGGGGATTTGAGTGGGTGACTGCCCGGATGGAAGCACAGAGAAGTGTGTAAGACTGCAACTCTGACTCCTGGCCTCAACTCCAGGTTGTCATGGATTAGGTCCACTAAGAAATGTACTAATTTTACTAGATATGAGATCCGCTCCTTCCAAAGTAGGATGAATGCCGTCACTCCTAATCAGACCAGGAGTTCCACAGAAAGTCCGGCAATTATCTACGAATTTTAGTGCACTCCGATTGACGCAATCGGGTGTCATTACCGCCGACGTGGATAACAATCATACTGTATTTACGTTTAGCCTTAGCCAGCAGTTTTAAATGTGCTTCTATGTCGGCCGCCCTGGCCCCCGGGATGCACGTGACTATTGTCGCTAGTGTCTCAAACCTCACGTACCTCATAATTGAACTACCGATAACCACAGTTGGCTTCTCAGCAGGTGTGTCGCTGAGTGGGGAGAACCTGTTAGAAACAGGAAGCGGTTGGTGGTGAACCGCGGGCTTCTGCTTACACTTTCCACGGACAGTCACCCAGTCTCCCGGCTGCTCGGGCCCCGCCGGGGGACAGCTAACAGGAGCTAACTCTGGTCGGCCCGCACCGGCTACAGGGGGCTTGTTTACAGCTACAGTAGCTAATTTACCTTCCATGGTGCGGAGCCGCACTTCTGGCCCTCTAAAACTCGCAATGATTTCATACAAAGACTTCTTTATCTGCTGTGGTAGGAACACTTCATAGACATTAGTGTTGTTCTACATTGTGCTTCACATTGTTATCAGTTTCCACATTTTAATTGTTGTTGTACAGTTTGTTATGATGAGTGTATTTATTACATTACATTACAGTTCATTTAGCTGACATTTAGCTTTGTCCAAAGCAACTTACAATAAGGGCGATACGACTCTAAACAGCGAGAATCTTGCAAGTATATAAGCTTCAAATAGGTGAAATCATACAAGTGTTGAACAATAGCTTCAAATAAGACAAACCAAAGTAAGAGCAACAAAGAGAAACAATAGAATACAAATACAACCATTAGCTTCAAATAAGTCAACCAAGTGCAAAAGTAA
Organism: Bovichtus diacanthus; assembly: GCA_943590825.1. NCBI lineage: Eukaryota > Metazoa > Chordata > Actinopteri > Perciformes > Bovichtidae > Bovichtus > Bovichtus diacanthus. The sequence goes on from CALSBV010012108.1 coordinate 67,594, forward strand.
AAAAAATATTAATATTTTTTATTGACTGAGGTGCAGTCGAAACAGACGGGTTTTCAATCTTCGACGGAAGGTTTAAAGACTTTCAGCTGACCTGACATCCACTGAGAGATGTCAGCCAGACAAGCCGAGATCCGTGCCTCCACCTGGGTTTCAGATTTGGGAAAAGACAGAATCAGTTGAGTGTCGTCTGCGTAGCTGTGGTAGGAGAAGCCGTGAGATAGAATGACAGAGCCATGTGAATTGGTGTATAGAGAAAAGAGGAGGGGACCCTGGACTGAGCCCTGAGTGGTGAGTTGGCAAGGTTCCGACAGAGACCCTCTCCAAGTTACACTGTAAGTGCGGTCCTTAAGGTAGGATTCAAGCTGGGAGAGAGCAGAGCCTGAGACTCCCAGTTCTGGGTGTGAGGGTGGAAAGGAGGATCTGGTAGTTCACTGTGTAACGCAGCAGAAAGGTCCAAAAGAATGACAACAGAGGACAGGGAGGCTGATCTAGCAGCGTGACATTCCTCAGTGACAGCGAGGAGGGCAGTCTCAGTTGAGTGGCCTGCCTTGAAACGAGATTGGAGCGGATCAAGAAGGTTGTTCTGGTGAAGGTAAGACGAGAGTTGATTGAAGGCTGTATGCTCAAGTGTTTTGGAAAGAAATGGAAGAAGAGAGACAGGTCTGTAGTTGTTCACTTCAGAAAGGTCAAGTGTGGGTTTCTTAAGGAGAGGGTTCACTCTTGCCTCTTTAATATTGTTTGGAAAGCAGCCAGTTGCTAAGGAAATGTTAATGAGATGGGTGAGAAAAGGAAGAAGGTCAGGAGCAATAGACTGGAGAAGGTGAGAGGGGATAGGATCCAGAGGGCAGGTGGTAGAGCAGCAGAGGTAACAAGGGTTAGAACTTCATTTGGAAAGAGGGGGGAGAAAGAAGTTAGAGTGGGGGGAAGTGATGTGGATGGTGAACAGTCGATGTCAGTCGGTAAGTTGGAGAATGAAGAGAATATGTCATCTATTTTCTTTATAAAGTAGTTGACAAAGTGAGAGGGTAGGAGGGAAGAGGGAGGTGGGGGACTGGGAGGATCAAGGAGGGTGGAGAAGATAGAGTAGTTGGATTTTTTGTTAGTAGAATGCACTTTTTGCTTCAGAAATAGAGGAAGAGAAAGAGGAGAGAAGAGTTTAAAAGGCAATGAGGTCGTCAGGGTGTTTTGATTACAATCATTTCCTTTCAGCCCCCCGTAGGATGTTTCTGTCAGCACGCACTGAGTGTCATGAGGAGGACAGAGTAGAGAGGGTGTGTCTGTGGCAGAGCTGGCAAGCATGAGTGAGAAGGAGTCAGATGAAGGAAGGGCAGAGAGGACAGCTGAGGCAAGAGAGGAGGAAGAGAAGCTGGGAAGGTTACGATGGAGAGGTACAGTATTCAGGGAGTTAGGTTTGTTAGACTGGGAGAGAGTAGGATATGAAGAAGTGATCAGAGATGTGAAGCGGGGTTACAGAGAAATCTGAGATAGAGCAGTTTCTGGTGAATTTTAGGTCGAGGTGGTTGCCAGCTTTGTGAGTAGGTGGGGACGGACACAGGGAGAGAGCAAAAGAAGACAGGAGAGATAATAATTCTGTTGACTTCTCTGAGTGGACGTTGAAGGTTGTACCATATGTGGTTATACCGTAAATCATGTCCTATTTAGGATTAGGTTGTACTTAGTGTTTGGCACACAGTCTAATTTAAATTTGTAATGAATAAAAAATGTATTGCAATTAAAAATAATTTGTTTCAATCCATGTGAATAACATCTGTCCTTATAGTATATACTGTCAGGAATGAGGTAACAGGGAGGACCCAAACACAGATAACAGATAGTGGGTTAACAAAAAGAGAGCTTTATTATGAAAAAGCTGAAACAAACAGGCAAAAAGCAAAAACTGAAGACACAAACCAGGCTGGCACGAGGAAACACGGGGCTCAAAGACATGAGTCATAGACGACGAACCAACAATGAACAATGGAATAGAGAGGTATATATACACAGACACTTATCACAAGAACGGGACACAGCTGGAGAGGGCAGCAAAGACACAAGGGTGCAGGGTGATTACACACAGGAGGATCAAATCAGGTAAGGACAAACAATCACGAGGGAAACACAAAGACAGGAAGTACCAGTAGACAAGATACAAGGGGAAAGTACTTTCCAAAATAAAACAGGAACTAGGAAAACACCTTGGCCATGACAGATGCTATTCATAAATGACAAACCCCTCTTAATGTCACGTTAACATAGCCAACATGTTTTCTGTTTGTTGAATTTTTTGTTACTTTTGTTTTGTGTTGGTTCTGTCTTAAAAGGTATCTATTTCATACTGTCGTGCATTTTATCATATATTAGTGCAGTGCCCGTTCAGGATGGGCTCGTGCCGCTGTTTGTTGGGTAGTGAAGTGAGTCTATGCACGCGTTTACGTCTATGCATCATGAGTGCGAAAGCTGCCATGAAATGATTTAATATTTTTACTTAGCCTGCTAACTCAGGCTAAACATTGTTAGAGAAAATATTCTCAGCCAACACCGCTTTCAAAGTTCAAACAAAGTCTCTTTATTATTGCAATAAGGAACGGAGTTATCTCAAAACAGAGACGCTCAAACTCCTACATGCAGGCTGTAAAGCTGCTATGCTGCTCAATGACTCTAAGAATAGCCTCCTCTTTTATACATTGTAGGTCCACCCAAAGGTCATCTTTACACAAGAAAAGACAGTTTCTCAATCAGAGACAGCACATGACTCAATCATCCTAGACAAAGGAGTCATTTGTCCGTTATCTCCCGCACGGCAGTTGTTTGTACAGCTGCGGCTTCCTCTTCTCGTGTCCTTCAGTTGGTCTTCTTATCGTCTCCTTTAGTTGACTTCAGTTTAAACAGTATTTTTCCAACAAACGTAAATACAGTAAGACTGTTGTTCATGTCGGCGGTAATGACAACCTGGCTGAGACATGAAGAATATATCAGTCTAAATTAATCCACTCTGCCTCGTCGTATTAATACTCACGTTCCTCAAGGCCGAGGTGGTGGAGTTGCAGCCATATTCGACTCAAGCCTATTAATCAATCCAAAACCTAAACTAAACTATAACTCTTTTAAAAGCCTTGTTCTTACACTTTCAAACCCAACATGGAAAACAATAAAGCCAATCTTATTTGTTATAGTGTACCACCCTCCTGCTCTGTATTATGAATTTCTATCTGAATTCTCAGAATTATCATCAAGTTTAGTCCTTAAAACAGATAAAGTAATTTATGGAGGTGACTTTAATATTCATGTGGACGTCAATAATAACAGCCTTAATACTGCGTTTATCTCATTAGATTCCATTCAGTTAGAATGTACATGAACCAACTCACTATTTAAACTCTGGACCTTTTTCTGGCATATGGTGTTGAAATTGAACATTTATTTTCTCCAACCAATGGAACCTTAAAAACAGCTGTAACACCTGAAATATATCTAGACTGCTTTTCTCCGATGGACCTAAATCAACGAATGTGATTTTTTCCAGAACAATAGTTTATTTGAGGTTTTTCAATCTGGATTTAGAGTTCATCATAGCACAGAGACACTCTGGTGAAAGTTGACCAATGACCTTACAATCTTTGTTCTTGTCTTGTTAGACCTCAGTGCTGCTGTTGACCAGGACATTCTACTACAGAGACTGGAACATTTCATTGGCATAGCAGGAACCGCACTGAGCTGGTTTTAAGCCTATTTAGCGATCTCAGTTTGTACGTGTTAACGATGAATCCTCCATGCAAACCAAAGTCAGTCATGGAGTCCTGCAAGGTTCTGTACTTGGACCTCTTCTATTCACCTTATATATGCTTCCTTTAGGCAATATTATAAGGAACCACTCCATAAACTTTCACTGTTATGCGAATTTTACTCAATTATATCTATCAATCAAGCCAGATGAAACCAACCAATTAGCTAAATTTAAGATTGGATGTCCTGCAACTTTTTGATGTTAAACACAGAAAAAAATTGAATGAAATTATTGAACTTGGCCCCAAATGCCTCCAAAGCACATTTTCTAATGACATAGTAACTCTGGATGGCATTAACTTGTCCTCCAGCACCACCGTAAGGAATCTCAGCGTTATCTTTGATCAGGATATTGTAACGGTACGACCAGTACACAAGGAGAGAGGGACTCAAATGCACGACTCAGGACTCAAGATGCAAATAGTCTTTACTGTACCTTGACAGTATAGTAGATACACTTGCAGGCAGCGGGACATACAAAACATGCAGGGATAATCCAGAGGCAGAGTCGGGTCACAGAAACAGGATCGATACACGGGTAGGTCTTCAGCGTAGCGGCAAAGCAGGTAGGGATCAGGCAGGTAGGGATCAGGCAGCGACGGAGTCAGGTCACGGAAACGGGATCGAGGAAACACCACTGGACCTCTTGTCATAAGTGAACAAAGACGAACTGGCAACAAGGGATAAACTTAACACAGACTATATACACCAGGAAGTGGGAGGGGATAACGAGACACAGGTGGAGACACTAACAAAAAGATTAGAAACAGCTGGGGACCGGAAGTAGAAACAACAGACAGAAAATAAAACAGGAAGTACAAACACAACACAAAACATCTAGCAGACGGGACCTGATAGATATGTCCTTTAACACCCACATAAAACACATTTCAACTGCCTTCTTTCATCTTTGTAACATTGCAAAAATAAGGCATATCCTGTCTCAAAACAATGCAGAAAAACTAGTCCATGCATTTGTTACTTCAAGGCTGGATTACTGCAACTCCTTATTATCTGGTTGTCCCAAAAAATCCCTTAAGACTCTTCAGTTGATCCAAAATGCTGCGGCACGAGTATTGACAGTAACTATTGTCGTGTTCTTTTATTTAGAAATAGAGACGCATAGAAATCAATTTCAGAAAACCTCTCTTCATATTAACTGTATTTATTCCATGATGATATGGTGAGCATTGCAAAAGTACTCAGCTGAGGACCGCCCCATTTCACTGTTCCACAGACCACATTTAAGTAGTTACTCTGTCTCACAGATCCATAGAACGGCCACGATCTCTTGTTTACAACATATTTTATACCCGCCACCTTTCAGGTATAGTCTTCTCTCATTGGTTGGCTGGGGCCAGGTCCTATTGGCCCTTTGTTGGCACTTAGGCGTGGCCACGCCTCTCAGCGCTTTTCTGTTTCAATCAGATCTTCAGTCACCCTTTTAGGAGGTGTACTCTTCCGCTTCAGTTTACAAATATTGCTTCTTATTTCACAGTAGGTTGGCCACTATACTATGCGTAGTCACTTAATTCAATAACATTTTTCACATCACATTTAATACTTCTAAATAAGGACACAATAAGGCACATTGTAACAGTTTATATATTGATTATTCTCACACTATGAAAGGCTTTCCTTGGACCAGCCCCTGGAGGAGGAGAAAACTTGGAAAGACACATAATGGCAGGGGTGTCTGGGGATCGACCTCCAGAGGCAAGAAATAGTTATTTAAAACAAATGTCCTGTATTTCTACACCAACTAACCTCTTGGATTAAGTCAAGAAACAGCCACTTTCTGTTAATAACAAATCTTTCAATATCACAGAGTGATATTTGTGTTTTGGTAAAACAGCGGCCCTGCTGTTAGCGTCACTGCTTCTGCCTTCAGTCCGGTGAGAAGAGGTGAATACCTGGGATAGAATTAAAATGATACTTTAACACATACTCCTTGGTGGATTGTGTGTTTGTCGAATTGCTTGGACCTATTCAGAAAGAAGAGCCATAAGTATGCAAATAAATTACAATATAATAGATATCATAGATTTGTGTAGATTATTCGCTTTCCCCTTGATTATCTCTCGCTAGTGCACAGCCTGTACAGAAACGATACGGATAAAAAACGTTTAACCTGTTTAACACACACACAAACACACACACACACACACACACACACACACACACACACACACACACACTCACTCTCTCTTCTCTATTTTGTGAAAAAAACACACAGAGACGTCCCACAACTAAAGCTAACCACAGTCACGCAAAGTGTGAAGTAGATCGGTCCGAGAGTTGGCGAGATACCAACAGTTCATAAGGGTTTACACCTTATCTAAAACAATCTTCCCTCTAAGAAATGTATGACTTCATGTAGTGGTTCACCCTAAAAGCTTTTGATCTAGAAGCAGCATACTGTAAATAAGCTGCACTTCTTGCTCAGACACAGCTGAAGTGAAAAACACACGAGTCAAATCATCAACAATCAAATCAAGTTAACTCAGTTATGGTAACTCAGTTAGGTCTGAAGAACAGGGCAGTCACTTTCAGTCCTGACCTTGTGTGCAGAGCAATAATCTGTACAAGCTGAAAGTGCTTTGTACCCTTGATTCTTGGCTCCTGGGTTTGGTCTCTCGAGTTCCCAACAGGATGGCGGAGCTTGCTGCTGTCTTTCAAAGCCTAAAAGGGAAATGTGCTTGACACACTTAATGGCCTGTCACATGATGACAGCAACCGGTCACATATATGGGGTGTAGGTAACCTCTGTCTCTCAGCAGTTTCCTCAATAGTTCGCAGTGAAGTGTAATCGCTCTAATTTTCACATTGCACTGTGGGATTGTTAGCAATAAGTACTGTAGATGCATTCCATTGTGGGTTTGCGGACATTAGTTCAGACACTCCCATGAAATGGAGACAGTAAATAGTAGACAGGGAATGTCTACTCGTCCCTGTCCTTTGGACACAGTCACTGCTTCAGGTGTTCATAGTAGCTGATGCTGTGTTGATATAGCACCTACATGTCAACATTGACCCATTCACACACACTTTCATACACTGATGAGCTGGTATCAAACCAACTGGAGGACCTGGGATCCGACCGCCGACTCAGTTTATCAATGTGTGTGTGAGTGTTGTTATGTAGTGTAATAGCGCTTTGAGTGTTGGGAAGACCAGAAAAGCGCTGCATGAATGCAAGTCCATTTAGCATTTATTCTTATCTGCTTAAGTATAGGTTTTTTCTTACAGTAATACATGAACATTAATAAATGAACACAAAGGAATAACAATACAAAGTGAAAGTAAGTGATTAATATGGGACTTTGTTTCCTTGTTACCTACAGTCAATGAGATACATGTATTTTCTGTAAATATGGAATTTCTGAGTATGTGACAACTTCTTTATTAATGAATATATTTTTCAATCCATCTGTCAATTTGACTAAACACGGGGGAAATGCAAGGCATGAAGGATCTGAGCCCACAAGTCGATGATGGGGTGGCTGGTGAGAAATGATGTTCAGCATCTGCATGGTGTAGTTGGATGTAGACAGTGAGGACTACAGTCCACTGGAGTTATGCGGCTGAACCATATCTGCAAGATTTTCCCAGTAAAACAAATCCCACAGAAACAAACACCACCAGTTAGACAAAGAAAGAACATCATTGTCTACATGGAGTCACTTAAAGCAACATTTTGTAACTCTTTTACTCTAAAATACCAGCTTCAAAATCATTTTGATGCTACACTGACTTGGAGGGAGCATGTGTGGTCAGTCCCCCTCTGTGCCCTGAACAAGATGAGACCATCTTGCACTAACGTTGGTGAGCGGTGATGTCCTGGGAGAAGTACTTCAGAAACTGAATCATATTTCATGGGAAAAATGTTTTTTGGTTTTCCCTCTGATGTTCTGCCTTTCCTGATGGACGGAATGCTTAACTTGTTGCTAAAGTTAGGCTAACTGCTGCTAACAGTAGCTGCAGACAGCTAGTTAGCTATTAGCTTCGTTAGCTGTGCTGCCAGGACTGGGAGCAAAGTTGTCGACTCGCTAGTTTTTGATCATCATAAGTAAGCAAATGGACGTGCCACGTATGTTACAGATGTCCATATTCAAGACAGCAGTGTATAAGTGAATTGCACTCTGAAACTGCTAAATCCCAACAACAGTGAATCTTTATTATGTTGATTTAAATGCAAATAAATCTGAGATGACAAATAACCTAATAAACCTAAATGAGCAGTAAAAACCGAGATTAAAGCCAGAAAACTGTAAACCAGAAATGCAAATGTGCAAACTGGCAGGCTTTGTCAGACATTTTACTTTGTATTTTAGACCATTTTTTCTTGTATTGTCCTTATTTCCACCCCCTGGTTTTGGCCCTTGAACATTGTTTGGATTGTTAAGTGTATCCTACATGTGATTCTCCTGCTTTCACTCCAAACACTCGAGTAAAAATTAATTAAGCATAACTCCATGTTCATGCTTTCAAACGCATCACGTGACCTGATTATGGATTTTTAGGCACATAATGGGGGGATCTAAAAAATCCCTGGTATAAATGTCCTCCTTGATCTTTCCATCCACTGACTCCTGCTCCATAACCTTTGTCCTCTTCCAGTGAATGCAGTGAGTGAATGAACACCAGACTCTGCTCTGGTGTTCATTCACTCTTCTGTCTAGGGTCCTTCCTGTTCCTCTGATGCACTGTTCCCCACAGCTGTCACATGTGATGTCATACACCACTCCAGGGGGGGGGGCTCCTGTCTTTAGAGTGCACCAGCAGTTATCATGTGACCACAGCCATAAAATGAGGCCGAGACCAACCCCAGACTTCACTGCAGGGTTTCTTTTTTGTTGGCTCTGACAGTACATCTTAGTTTTGCCCAGCTAATAACAGAAATACACTGAGATGTGTGGTCAGCGAATATCACAGGCCTGTATTAGTGGTCATAGGAATCAGGAGAGTCTTCAACACTCCAACATTTAAAGAAACACGAGGGTCAATTGTTCAAGATGGAAAACATATTAATCTCCAGAACAATACTCATCTAAAATATATAGGATTTGAAAAGTGGGTTAAACAAAGCACAGTGCTTATATACATATAAATATATATATATATTTAAAAACGTGCACACATAAAAACTACACAAAATTCAATGAATGCAGTATTGCTGACACATGTGGGGACATAGTTTGAGACTATGAAATATGTGTAGGTTCCTTTTTCCTGCTACGTTACATATCAAAAGATTACAATAATTCAAAAATGTATTTAAATAATAACAAACACACTTCAACAAAACACATGAATACAAATATGTTTCATACACAGCAACTTATACTCACACATGTGTATCCAGTCAGAATCATCTTCCCCAGTGTGACACAGTCCATGTGGGCAAGAGAAAAGTCTACAACGCTGTACAAAAGCTACAGTGAGCAGCAAAGCACCATGAAGCCCTGAAGACTGTGGTGAAGCTGTGGTGTGGAATAAGTTCCCAGCAGAACTTATTCCACTCTGATGTGGTAGAGATGTTAATGCGATAGATGCGAGAGATAACTTTCTGCTGTGCACAGACTGAGGAGCCATCAGATGTCAGCGTGGAGGGTTTAGTTGATGTTTAGTGTTAAGATGATCACACCCAATAGTGCTGACTTACTGCTTTTTCACTTCCTACTGCCTCATGAGTGCAGAAGTTCGTTAATGAAAAAACTGGTAAGATTCCAAAGTGTTTGACATGGTGAAATATACTTCAGAGACATTTTCTTGTAATAATGATTTCTATAACTCAACAGTATTTCAAAATTATGACAAAGTTGTCACAAATTTATGAGAAAAGTATCCTTAGATAATTACTGTTATTGCTGTTGATTATGGACTTTTTTTATGGACTGTGTTGATAGAAATTATGTTTTTTTAATTTGATTCTTGACAGCTTTTGATGTTTTCTCCTGTATGACAGCGTTGGTTGTTGGTTGTAAATCTCAAAACAATGTGTTTACACCACAGCAGGAAGAAGTGTTCATTTCTTATTGCACAGCAAATAGGAACAGTGTGGAGGCAGGGCTGATAAGTATGACCATAAAGTACAACTTTAACTAGATGTTTTAGTTGCTTACCTTTAACAATGCCATGTTTGCCATGATCATCCTCTTTCCCTTATCTTAACCAAGTAGGGCTTGACAGCTCATTTACTTTCAAGCTAACTCGGACAGGATGTCATAAAAGTGCTCTGAATAATGAAAAGTTTGAACATTACATTCTGCTCATCTGCTGATG
>CALSBV010012108.1:77671-123850 GCA_943590825.1 Bovichtus diacanthus
AATCATTTTGGAACTTTTCTTATACAGTAATTACAGCCTTGTAATTATGAGGTGTGCATAAAACTCCACAAGAACCAAGCTTGGTATTTTGTAACCCTCTGAAATGTGTTAGCACCAAGCAAATGAACAAATAAACCCATAAATATAAATAATTCTGCCAGTAAGATTTCTTGACACACTGATATGTGCTGCAAAAAGTGCAGGAATTCAAATTATAGGTCATCAAAGCTACATCAACTGTCATTTTGCAGATAATGTGTCTGCTAGCTAGGGTTGGGTGTCGTTAAACTCTGCCTATCGATTCCGGTTCTTTAAAGGGTCACAGGTCACGTGCTTATTTCACAGAGAAAAACATATTTATAAAAACTTTTGAACAATTTAGAAAGTGACACAGACAGGCTCCAACATACGTAAAGTATGTAAATACAAACAACCAGCTGCCTGATCGGGTCACTGATGGCAAAAGTTTTTTTAATTCAAATAATTTCCAGACTTTTCTTGATGAGCCACGTTCCTGACTTCACTCTGCTCTGCCGTGTCTGTCTCTGGGATGTGAGTTGAGCGTGCTGTGTGAAGACAGACACAGGAGGCTTGTTTATTTCATAGAAGAAAAATGGCGGTCAATATAAACAAAGTTAAGAACGATGGCTGGTGTCATAAGAGTTGCGGAGACGCTGTGCAGCTATTGAGTGAGTGAGAGACGCCACTGCGCCGACAGCAGACTGTTGTGTAACAGAGAATAAGAACCTGCGGTCCAAGGCGTGCGTCCTTACCCAGACTTGTGTACTTGCAACTCTTAGTTTTTGTCTCGGCACTATGAGAACATTTATAAATGTATCGCTTTGCACAGTGTCATCCAGTCAAGGGAGAGCGTTGTGTAGATGTTTAGGAACTGATAAGCAGAACCCAAATTCTTTCTTTTTCTTTTGATTCCCAACCCTCCCAACCCCACAGAAGCAGACAACAATTATATATATATATATATATATATTGTCACCTGGCAAATCGGCTATTTACGCATCTAGTAGGCATAAATGTAATTATGAATGTACCGTAATTTCCGGACTATTCAGCGCATCTGAATGTAAGCCGCACCCACTGAATTTTTAAAAAATATGTATTTTGTACATAAATCAGCCGCACATGTCTATAAGCCGCAGGTGACTACCGGTACATTGAAACAAATTAACTTTACACAGGCTTTAACGAAACACGGCTTGGAACAAAAATAAATAGGCTTTTAAACGCCTTCAACTTGAAAGCTGCATCATATGCCTTTCTCCGTGTCTTTGCCATGATGAGGGTGACAAAATGACTACCGTAATCAGAATCGTGACCATTCATAATGTCCGCTGTTTAAAATGTCCGCTGTTCATAATGTCCGCTGCTGAAGACATTCCAAGAACTAATAATGCAACGCAATTTGGTACACTGAATGAAACACCGAGAAATTTCGTAAAAAAGTTAATTACCGTAATGAATGGGAAGTTTGAGCGTGCTCGATTTACGTCACATTATGCGACGGTGCTCAGTTTTTTGGCGACATGAAGCTTGTGAAAGCGGGAAAAATCCATAAATTAGCCGTATTGTATAAACCGCGAGGTTCAAAGTGTGGGAAAAAAGTAGCGGCTTATAGTCCGGAAATTACGGTAAGTCCAATATTCTCTCTCTATTAGCTCTAGTTTGGTTTATCCAACTCCTAAGAAAAGCGTCTGTCTGCTGTTTGCTGCAGAGCAGGTAGAGTATGCTGGCTTTATCAGAGTTTCTCACTAAAAAACTGCTGCTGCTGGAAACCTGTTGATGAGAGCAGATACATTTCTGGTGGTTCATCACTATTTCATATTACACATAGTCATTTGATCTAGCGTTAATTAATGCTGCTTTAAACATTGATTATTTTCTAGTTGTAGTATTATTTTCTAATATTACCAGATCTTTTCATTATTATAATATTTTTATTGTTTTAAATTACATTTAAATTAAATTGCAATGCAATGTTTCTTGGAGATCCAATAGGAACTACACATTTCCTTTTTCTTCTGTTCGGGCAGCTGAAACTATAAGTATCTTGAATATAACCTGGTAAAAATGCCTGGCTTAATCCTGTAATTTGAGCTCTCAGGTTTATTGTAACCCAGTTATGATGTTTACCTGCATCAATCCAAAACTGTAATCAGTAAGGAAAGAGAGAAGGGAATTCTCCATACATGTACACAGCTTCTGGCTGACACGAATGAATACCAACAGAAGTGTAAATCCTGAATACACTGTGTGTTAGGAGTGAGTCCTTCCAGTTCATTTGGAAGGATCCATGTCTTTAATGACTGGTTTTCTGTTCAGGTAGGTGGCCCAGTAGACCAGATTAAAGCTTCCAAACAACACAGGGAACATGATGCGGGAGATGCGGTCAATCTTGCTGACGCTGTTAAAGGTTTTCTTATTCTGCTCAGGCTTCGTCTCGGCTGGGGTCTTGTTGGGATTACGCAGACCACACTTGGAGATGGTTGGCAGCGTGGAGTCTTTTGTGATGTTGGGAGCGTAGTTAGCCACAGCTACAGCATAGGCATTGTTCTTCTTCATGACTGCTGCTTCCTTTTTCTGTGGAGAAAATGCCTCAGGGTTAGAGACATTTATAAGTTAATATTACTACTTTTCCATGCTCCATAGATATTGTGGAGCATGCATGGACACAAATTCACTGGGTCTGCATGTGTATTGTACATTCGCAATAATGGCAAGCATGACACAGTCACCATAATGTATATTTTCACTAACTAGGAGAAGCCGATCCAGTTTCTCTTTTTAGCAGAAATACTGCATAATTGTATTTGGCAGGGACAATGCCCATTTACCAATATTACTGTAAATGTGCAGAGTTATTGTCACCAAGAAGCAAATTCTTATCATCCGTCAACATACAAAATAAACAGAGAGACGGCACTGCTCGAAGCTGTTCACTTCTACTTTTCTCAATCAGTGTTTAGTAACCGACAGAGAAACTCACCTCAGCGAGAGGATTATGCCCTTTGAGCTTCTGGGGGGCTTTTAATGTGACACATCTGTGCAGCAAGTGCGCCATTTCATTGACAGAAGCTTAACAGAAGAAAAACAAACAACAAAGTAGAACTTGTGGCAGTGTGGGTTTTGGTCCACGTACAGTCTCAAACAGACGTACAGTAACTGTACCGGCCCAGCTTTGTATTTTTGTGGGCTGTTTGGTTAGTTGTTTGTTTAGCATACTATCCCAACCACCATGAACGTCTCAGATGCCTATGTGGCTTTGGCAGTTTTATCAATTTTGAAACCTAGAGATAATGCAGGCAACGCTGACAAAAGGATTATCCAGCCTCCCATCACCACATATACCTGGGAGTATTTGTTCTCCTGTAGGGGTGATACAAACAGCATGACAGATTTGACTTCACCCTGTGGTTTACTGAGGGTGAGATCAAAGACACAAAGAAAAGAAGCGAGTCTGCAGAAGAGGAATCAAGAACTAGCTAAGAAGGCAAGGAAGCCGTCATCATATGCCAGCAATTTCTTATCAAACGTGAGGTCGCTTTACAACAAGCTGGATGAGGAACCACTTCACTTATAGCCACTGCACAAACAACGAGTAAATAAAAACAACTCAAGTCTTCGATGGAGAAAGTGAGGACAAACTAAGCTGCTGTTTTGAAACTACACACTGGGATATGTTTTTTGACTCATGCAGAGGCCACCATGAGCTGACAGACTGTATGTAGACGTTGTACATCCAGCCAGCCTGACAAACCATACAATCACTGCTATACTATTGTAAATGTTTGTACATGTTGATTTGGTTTTTATTCACTGAACTTTATTATATAATCTGTTGTAATGAGCTCAGTAATGGGTAACAGGCACATGCATGCACACACTCTCTCTCAATCACACACACACTCTCCTGTGTACATATTCCCTCTTGATTGCTTAGTATTAAGTGTTGTGACATTTATTGTCTTGTTATTGTGGGCGGCTGTGGCTCAGGAGATGGAGTGGTCGTCCACCAATCGGACGGTCAGTGGTTTGATCCCCAGCCTCTTTTTGGTTTGTCTACAACCATGGTTTTTCTGGTTGTCCACTTCCCTGGCCCCTTTATAGCCAACATAACGACTGATGTGGAAGGAAGAACAACCCCACACACACTCATGCCCTGACTGTAAACGGCCTTTATGATTGACCCTGAAGAGAAACTGTCTCGCTCAGTGTGTGACAGCTCTACCTTCTCATTGACGATACTCTTTCCGTCCCAGGCCCAGCCTCGCTTGGTGAAGTAGTTGACGGTAGCAAATTCAATAAGTGCAGAGAAGACGAATGCATAGCAGACGGCGATGAACCAGTCCATAGCTGTAGCATAGGCCACCTTTGGCAGTGAATTCCGGGCACTAATACTCAGAGTTGTCATTGTGAGAACTGTAGTTACACCTGGGAAGAGAGGGCAAAAGCATAGAGTAAAACATTTTATTCAGTATGAAAGAATATATTCAGTAAAAGGCAAACAGCAGAGAAAGGTCTCATTATAACTTTTACTTTAAATAAATCCAAATCCTACAGGAGCCCTGATGGCAGCCTGTCCCATATGTCAGGCGTAATGTGCAGCCTAACTCCAGAACAGTGGGAGCACTGTATGACGAGATAAAGACACAGGGTGGTAAATTACAAGATGCAGATGATTGCGTTGTGAACAAAGTTGTTCAAACACACGTGTGTATTATGCTTTGCTTCATGTATGGGATGGAAATTTCACATAAAAACATAATAAAACTAAATGGAAACTGGCCGTACCTATAAAAATCAGAATACATGTCATAAGAAGTTCTACTCAGGCTGTGAAAACAGTTGAATAATGGCTCTGGCGGAGAAGTCTGAAAAACAATAAACATGATGATGACATGTCATCAGTGTTATCTCAGTTTGGTCTTGGACACTACAAAATAAAAATAAAAGTAACAGAAAGCCTGCGTTACATCAATGTTGTTGTGGAGTTTCAAAGATGTTGGATGTACCAGGCAGAGATTGAGAGGCCTCATATGTACACACACACACACACACACACACACACACAGACACACACACACATGCACACACAAACACACACGCACGCACACACATGCACACAGATGTGCAAAACCATGCACATGCCTCTTTCCCATAAATATTTCACCCTGAAGAATCAGCATTGTGCATTTTTCTGTAATATTATTCATAATTTTGAGCAAATCTACATCACATTCAACACCTTGGATTTGATCAAACTGTCTTTAAAATATTCCACATGGAATTAATTGACAAAGAGCCATGCACTTCTGATCTAAGTTCAAACCAGATGTGACTCCATCATGGAGTTTCTAGGTGAATAGATTTTTGTGTTTTCAATAAAAATTGAAATAAACAAAGGTCACAAAAGCATGACCTGGCCGACAACAAAATTATTCAAAAGCACTGCAATTAGGAATGGTTATCAAACCTCGAAACCTTTTCTGTGCTAACTGAGATGTATCTGCACTTCAATCAATGTACAATGTATCCAAACAGTCACTGTCATGGTTTGATTCATATTTAAAGCTTTGTGAACAGTGTGTTGTGATTACAATATTGAAACAGGAATCCCGCAAGGAACTTTCTTGGGTCTTGTCCTTTTTAGTCTGTATATTAACGACCAGTAATTTGCCCTGGTATAGGTCTTTAGATGTAGTCGATCTGTTTTTCCATCAAAAAGCTATTTTCAACAGAGTACCTGAATGTTAGAATTACAGGTGAGCTCATTGAACAAGTATCAGAGATGAACCATTTAGGGAGCATTTTAGATTTCTCTTACATTTTAAAAGTCATGCAAAAAAAGATTTGTAAAACAATTAAGGCTAGCCTTAGCTGTTGAAAGATGAAGAAATTTCTTGACATTTTACTGATCCTTGCTTTTTCTAAATGTAATGATATTTTCACATCTGTCCTACGGTTTGGCTGCGTGGTCCCAGGACAACCAGTCTGTCATTAAATCCATAGAGTTACAATCAGAAGAAAGCAAAACGCAAATAAGGTTTTAAGTAAATACATTTTGCAAACTTTATTGATTTTCCTTATGTAAAATTTGTGTTTAAATGTCTAAATGGACTTGCTCCTCAGGCTTTCAGCAAATACAGCTAAAGGTTACAGAGCTGTAGCACAGCCACTCGAGCAGCCTCAAGAGGCATGTGTAAGGTTCCATTCTGCAAAACTTCTTTTGCACAGACAGCTTTTTCAGTGAAAGGAACAAAATCCTGGAACTTTCTAGATTATCCCTTGAAATCTGCTGCAAACTTCAACCCTACCGGATCCTGGTTAATTCAGCAACAAACATGTACCCATGTCTAGATTTTATTGTGATGTTTTTGATGTGTGCTTTATTGTATATAGCTGTATTCTGTTTTACCTTCTTTTGATTTAGTTTAATAAAAGCCCTTCCAGGGACTGGTGTTGCAAACAAGCATTCGTTATAAACACTATGATACTTGAATCACCTCCAATTTTCACTGAAACCTCTAGGAAGAGTGTAGTGGTTTTTTCATTTTCATAGACAGAGATAGGGCAAGAGACATCTGTAAATCAGTGGATAATTATTTTTGAGGTAAATTAACTTCCCCCAGTATGAAAATCTAAATAGCCCTTTAAATCATTAGGTACTAAAAGTTGCACTATGCACTATAACTATAGCCAAATCCAGAGTTATTTCCGTGCTGCCGGTCATGTGAATGAGCCCGAGACCAAGCGGCTGGAGGGCAGGGAGGAAACGCGAGTGCTTAGCTATAGGGTTTGTAAATCTTCAATGCAGTGTGTAGTGATGGAGGTATTTTCAGTTTAGTTCATGGATGTATAATACGATACATCCAAGTGGCCAACATGAGTTTCTATTTTTTCAAATGTGCATATGGTGCTCAAAGTCTGCACTTTAACCTAATAGTCATTATTTCATTTCAAATCCAATGTACTATACATTTTAAAATGTTTAAATGACAAAATGAGGAACTCTATCAGTTTTGAAAATAAGAAAAACAAGACAAACCAAAATGATTACATTATGCAGTGCTAAAGGTGTTACAATATCAGTTAGAATATTATAACAATTTCGGGACATTTTATTACAATATTGGTCAAGTTAAATTATTGGGTTTTATTACCTTTTCGATCAGGTTAAGTACAAATGTTATAACATTTTTAGGCGTTATTACATTTTCATGAAATAGTTACATTACGCTACAGGGCCACTGAGGTTATTGTGTTGTTTGCAGCAATGTAAAAGTAGTCATTAGGATTGCATTGAATTTGTGAATAACAAAGTAAAGAACCAGCAGGTAAGCAGGAGCAGGAATTCGTTCATGCATGCTGTTGGTGCTGTTTTCATGTGAAACTGGGAATATTTACAATAGCCTTCTGCTGTACATTGTTATTTAGTCCCCATGTCAAAAAACAGAAGCAGACTTTTTAAATTGACACCTCACAATGTTTGTCAGTCCAATGCAATGTCAGCAGTATTACTAAAAGTATCAAAATGTCCACTGTATGAATCTAGATCGTACCCCACAGCCTCAACACAAACAACCACCAGCAGTTTCATTATGTAATGCATTTTGTTCTATTGTGTTGGTGTTGTGCTCCCTCTCAGTATTCAACAAACAGCACTGATAACCCGCTCTGCCATGGATCATACTATGACTGTTGGAATTAGCAGCAATACCAATTTTAAACTTGCAACAATAAGATGGTTTCAGCCATGAGTTTCTTTGATGTTGTAAGTAGCAGTTGGAGATTAATTTCCTTGCTGAGTGGCACTTCAGGAATCACACTGTGAGGTGGAGAGACATCTTTTTATTCTCTTCCCCTGCCAGCTGGGTCAGGGGAGTCTTATTATAACTACTTTAGCAAGCATATGACTAACCCTAATCAACTTTGATAGAACAATATCACCATAATTGTTTGTTGAGCCTGTGTGGGTTGTACTGTGTACTGCATGGGGACACACAGAGACTCGCAGTCCAGCCCAATCAGATTACTAATAACAAAAAAATAATGTGGTAGTACCGCTTGTTTCATTTCAAATTGTCCTTCTTTTGTTTAATGTAATTCTATCACAACGTCTACTTCATATGCTGTGATTTCTTACTTGGAAACAGATGGCCGTATCAGTGTAATTCCTAACGTAGGTAAATGCTAAACCACCATGGCAATGTTAGGGGGTTGACTTTTGTAATTGCATAATAATAGGAACCAACATGACTAGTAATAATTGGGAAAGATTTCCCAGGGTCACAATTCTGCTGGACATATCATGAACAATTGGTAACATGGTTGTATGAGGCTAATATTCCAGTATTAATAATGGGGTATGCCTGGTGTGAAATCTTTGCAATTATAGAGAATTACTTGGGTAATAATAAGCACCAAAAAAAAATCACCGTAACTAATGGTCACAAAGCACTGTGCAATGTGCTTTGTTCTTTAGTTTTAAAGTAATGCCATCAAGAAGATACTTCAAGTGCTGTGATTTCTTACCTGGAAACACATGGTAGTTTTGGAGAGATTACCATGAACCAAGGTACCAAGTCTTGTGAATGTTATATTTAATTGCAGGGGCCAAAGTAAATACACAGATAATTGTTTCAGTGTCTTAAGTATGAATCAGGGTTTCTTCTTCATCTTAAGGTTATATTGCCTAAAGGTTCAATGTGTACGATATGAAAGGAATTTAAACTTAAACTTGCTCACAGTGAGCTGCGCTCTGTCCAGCCTGTAATACCACTTGTTCCTCTAGAGGTGATAGTGAGACAGTGTAGCTGCAGTCTGCCTCAGTACAGAGGGAGAAGAAGTAGTAAGAAAGAAAACAAGAAAACCACCCACACCACCTCGCCTCATCGGGTGTGGGTCGTTTTCTAGATTCTGCCACTTTGGATTTAGTCCAATAAACAAAGTAACGGAACGTTACACGGACTACGTCTCCGGTTAACATCAGTGCTCAGTAAACACAGATGATCAGCCCCATGTGAAGATTATAAAACAGCAGAGTTTTCTGACCGGCTTTCAAGAGTTTCTGCAGTTTGGTCGAATTTTGGTATTCTTGCCCTGCTGACTGACTGAGGAGTAATTGCGAGCGACACAATATAAAGAATAAATTAGAATACAATAAATAAGGCAAACTACTGCAACTAACATATGAACATTAGAGATTGTAAGGACCCAGTTTAGAGGTGAAATACTGAGCCCTATTTCTTCAGAGCAGGTGGCTCGGAATTACAAATTGAACCTTTAAGCTGAACAATGAGGGCCAAATGTCATGTGTTGTGTTGTGTTTGTACTTCCTGTTTTATTGTGTTAACTGCATGTTCCCTCTCGTGTCTGTTGTTCCTACTTCCGGTCCCCAGCTGTCTCCACTCTGTTCGTTAGTGTCTCCACTCTGTTCGTTAGTGTCTCCACCTGTGTCTCGTTGTCCCCTCCCACTTCCTGGTGTATATAGTCTGTGTGTTGTTTGTCCCTTGTTGCCAATTCGTCTTTGTTTATGTCGAGAGTGCCTGCGGTGGGCCTGCGGTGGGCCTGCGGGGGGCCTGTTGTGGGCCTGTTGTGGGCCTGTTTCTGTGACCTGACTCCGTCTTTGCCTGATCCCTACCTGCTTTGCCGCTACATCAACCTCCCATGTTTTTGATCCCTGTGTTTCCTCGTGTTCCCTCGTTCCTGCCCTGCCCTGCCCAGCCCTGCCCTGTCCTCTGTCCTCCGCCCTCCTTGATACCAAAGTCAATACCTTGCTATTTTCTGTGTACAGTGGTAGCCAGGGCCCAGGATGAATTATTAATTCCGAGGAACTGTGTGAAAACGAATAATGGACATTAAGATAAGAATTTCTACAAAATTACCATTGATGCTAAATTTACATGAACACACAAAAAAAATTAAGAATTCTTTTTTTTGTTTTTAATGTGTCCCCTAACACAACTCAAAAACCTTCATTTTTTTTAAGGGAGTCTGGGGACCTTCTCTGTGTGCGATAAAAGGTGGTTACTATTTACTGCATCTATAGTAATTTAACATGTTTCCCGTCAATAAAATATTGTCTTCTTAGAGTAAGAATAAGACACCCAATGCTTATTTAAAGCTTGAACTTCAACAATTCATCAGGGTGGAAAAACTTCAAAATCACAGCATTTGACAATGTTACAAATGCAGACATGCTGTAAAACAAACATTATGTCACAGATAAGACATATATGCAATAAACAAATATAAAATATAATATAATAAAAAAGGAAAGAAATCAAACTGGGGAAAGTACAGTAAAATGTATGAGCCTTGCACTCAGTCAGGAGAGTAAACTGATGTATGATCACACTTTTCTAACTGTAGTTTGAACACATGATTGGAAGTCACGTGATATAAATACCACCAACATTTCCAGCAACGCATTTCTCATAGACTAATTATGATTGAAAAATGGAAAAAGCCAAATATCACTGCGGAGGAGGTCCATTGTTCATATGAGAGCTCCCCTTCGATTTGGGCCTGTGCTGCTGGGTGGAGCCCAGAAAACTGCAAACACCTGGCCAGTGTTCCTGTAGCTGTAGTTGCTTTTCCCAGGCAGTGTGCACCGAGCCTTCTACATGTTGCTTTGTTATTTTGATCTTGTTTGCATGTAAGCTGTCAGTATGTTTTTGACACAAAGCCAGTTGTAACACCACTGAATGTAGAGGATCTGTAACTCGGCATGTACCTTCAAATAATGTCCATTTGTAAGATGTCAACAAAAAAATAAATAGCATGTGTGCAAAGCATACGGAATGTACATACTTGAGCCACTGAGCATCGCAGGTGAACTAATAAGATAGTGTTTTTTTTTATTTGACTCATATAATGCACTCATACTTGCAAACCATGCCTCTGGTACTGAGAACTTGCTCCTCCTTAACTCACAACACAAAATGCCTTTCAACACAACTTTTCCTTTCTGCCCAGTTTGTCACAATATATCATGACTAGCTTTATTAATGTGCATTATGATGCAGTGGATACATTAAAACACAGCATTATGTTAGCAACAGACAGGTCCCTAACATTTGACATTACTGACATTGCAGTATGACCCTCTTCTGGTGGTCTGTCTGCATTGGCCTGATAAAACATTCACTTGTCAGTATGAGCCCACAGTTTACAGACAGGAAGGCAAACCTGGGCAGAGAAAGGCCCGCAGGTTCAGGTGAGGATAGGAAGAGTTAGCGTTTGGGAGTCCTTGCGTGGATGTTTGGCAAATTAATTAAATAAATCTCTTCTCCTCAATTGAGAATTATTTAGCTTCTAATACAGGAACCTTAAAAACAGCTCTAACACCTGAAATATATCTAGATTGCTTTTCTCCGTTCGACCTTAACCAACTATATTCAACAATTTCTTATGTCTCTTAGACCCGATTCCAACTAAATCGGTAAAAGAAGTTTTACCCTTAATTAACACCTTGTTATTGAATATGATCAACCTGTCTCTATTATCTGGCTATGTACCTGGGTCATTTAAAGTAGCTGTAATAAAACCTCTTCTTAAAAAGCCCAGTCTTGATCCAGAGGTTTTAGCCATTTATAGGTCGATATCTAACCTTCAATTTCTCTCTAAAATCCTTGAGAAAGCAGTCGCAAAACAGTTGTGTGATTTTCTACATAACAATACTTTATTTGAGGTTTTTCAATCTGGATTTAGAGTTCATCATAGCACAGAGACGGCACTGGTGACTGGCATCAGAGAAAGGACTTGTCTCTGTTCTTGTCTTGTTAGACCTCAGTGCTGCTTTAGACACTGTTGACCATGACATTCTGCTGTAGAGACCGGAACTGAGCTGGTTTAAGTTATTTATCTGAGCGATCTCAATTTGTACATGTTAACGATGAATCCTCCATGCAA
The DNA here is from genome assembly GCA_943590825.1 of Bovichtus diacanthus. Classification (NCBI taxonomy): domain Eukaryota; kingdom Metazoa; phylum Chordata; class Actinopteri; order Perciformes; family Bovichtidae; genus Bovichtus; species Bovichtus diacanthus. Next base: position 89,603 of record CALSBV010012108.1, read on the forward strand.
ACCAAAGTCAGTCATGGAGTCCCGCAAGGTTCTGTACTTGGACTTCTTCTATTCACCTTATATATGCTTCCTTTAGGCAATATTATAAGGAACCACTCCATAAACTTTCATTGTTATGCGGATGATACCCAATTATATCTATCAATCAAGCCAGATGAAACCAATCAATTATCTAAACTTCAAGCATTGCCTTAAAGACATAAAAAATTGGATGTCCTGCAACTTTTTGATGTTGAACACCGACAAAACTGAAGTTATTGTACTTGGCCCCAAATGCCTCCGAAATGTATTGTCTAATGACATAGTAACTCTGGATGGAATTAAATTGGCCTCCAGCACCACCGTAAGGAATCTCTGTGTTATCTTTGATCAGGATATGTCTTTTAACTCCCACATAAAACACATTTCAAGGACTGCCTTCTTTCATCTGCGTAACTTTGCAAAAATAAGGCACATCCTGTTTTCAGAGACTTCAGTTGATTCAAAATGCTGCGGCACGAGTATTGACAAGAACTAGGAAACAAGAGCATATTACTCCTGTATGAGCTGCTTTGCACTGGCTCCCGGTAAAATACAGAATAGAATTCAAAATCCTTCTCCTGACCTACAAAGTCATTAATGGTCAGGCTCCAGTTTATCTTAAGGATCTCATAGTACCTTTTTATAAACCAACTAGAGCATTGCGGTCCCAGAGCGCAGGGTTACTTGTGGTTCTGTAATAAAAATCAATATATAAGCTGTTACAATGCACCTTATTATGTCCTTATTTAGAAGTATTATGAATGTGTAAACTGTTACTATGTGCCTTATTTTCATCCTTATTTTAGAAGTGTTAAATGTTATTGAATTAAGTGACTACGCCTAAGAATGGCCAACATACTGTGAAATAAGATGCAATATTTGTAAACTGTGAAACGTAAAACAGCTGTGTAATGCTCACCATATCATCATCGAATAAATATCATTAACCTGAAGAGAAGTTTTCCGGAATTGATTTCTACACGTCTCTATTTCAAATTAAAAGAACACGACAGTTCCTAGAGTCTCTAAAAGTACAATGGCAGCCAAAGCCTTCAGCTATCAAGCTCCTCTACTGTGGAACCAGCTCCCAGTGAGTGTTCAGGAGGCAGACACCCTCTCCACATTTAAGAGCAGGCTAAAGACTTTCCTCTTTGATAAAGCTTATAGTTAGGGCTGACTCAGGCTTGCCTTGGACCAGCCCCTAGTTATGCTGCTATAGGCTTAGACTGTCGGGGGACTCACTCCTCTCCTCCTTTCCCTATCTTTCTCTCCTCCTCTCCCTCTCCCTCTCTATTTATATGCATTCATGTCCCTTAAATGCATGTTACTAACTCACCATCCGGGGCATCATCTCCAGAGCTTCTGTGTCTCTCATCTGGCAGGTTGCCACTATTAAAGGTTACGTCTGGATCATGAATCGTGGCTGCACCGGTTGCCCTGGTCCTGCCTGACACCAGGAAGCCTTTATTGACATCCGCCTGGATCCATCTTTTTTATATACGATCGTATCATGTTGTCTGTCGCATGCACACATCATCTATTACAGTCTGTCCGTCCTGGGAGAGGATCCTCCTCAGTCTCTCACTGAGGTTTCTTCCATATTTCCCCCTTTAATTGTGGGGTTTCTTTTCGGGAGTTTTTCCTTGTGCGGTGCGAGGGTCTAAGGACAGAGGGGGTCTATTATTAGGGGGTCTGACTATTATATATTGTATTGTACTATACAGACCTGGTCATAATGTAATTAAAGATGCAAACCCTACACCATGACACTAGTTTACTAACATAAATTAATTTTCATCGTTGGCCTCACTTGATATTCAGTCATAAAAAATACATTTCATGTAAAAAACAGATCCCAACGGATAAAAAAAAAATGAGGTTTCCTCATCTGTAATTTGAAAAAATTGTGTATATGGATGGATAAACATACTGTACAATACAGCCATGTTGAACTTGGAATTTATTTCTATTTGGAAAGTGTAAATAGAGTTTGAAATTAAAAACTCACCGAAGACAGTTCTGGCTGGCACCGACTCTCTGTTGAGCCAGAAGGAGACCTGGGAGAGGATGACCGTCATGATACAGGGCAGATATGTCTGGATCACAAAGTAGCCAATCTTCCTCTTCAGATTGAAGTGAGCTGTCATGACTGTGTATTCACCTGAAGGGAGAAGTTGAGCCGAGTGAGGATGCTCTCGTACAGCAGACACTGCTAGTTACACACGTAAACAATATTAGTAGAATGATAAAAAAGGCGCATAAATGAGGGTGATGGTCTGGTGGGCTAGTGGTCAGGGTTTAAAATAGAACACCAGAAGTTTGTGAGGTCAGAACCAGGTCTGCCACCATTGAGCCCCTGAGCAAGGCACTTAACCCTGAGTTGCTCCAGAGGACTCTCCCTGTAGTTAGTTCACTGTAAGCCACTTCGGATAGGAGCGTCTGCTATGCCATGTAATGTAATGTACAAATTGTGGGTGTGGAGAATAATAACTGTTCCTCATAGAACAATGTCAATGCCTGTCCAAAGTAAACAAGTTTAGCTCTCCACATCTGGCTAGCCTTCACAATAGGAGCAACAAGTAGTTAGCAAGGAGCTAACTGCATTCTGCAGGATAACTAACAAAGACACAGCGACTTGACCTGCAGCATGCTGCCACAATAGCAAACAGCAGACTGATTTTCTTCATCTCAAAAGATATGCCAGCTAAGCTAACAGCTGAGAGCTAAGTAGCCTTTGTATTCATGAACTGAACCTCCACTGGGCATAGTATATTGTTTAGTATACCTTAACTTTACACAGCTAAGTAAGCATAGGACTGCTATACTGTTGTAAATGTATGTACATTTTTATTCACTGAGCAGAGGTTGTTTCAGGTGATGTGTTAGTAGACAGAGTCACATGCACACTAACATCTTCTTAACGCTGCAACATTATCCTACACGTTTTGATCTAATTGGTGAATTTGCCCTTTTAACACAGCAACACCCACAGAAGGACTCAAAGCTCCCGCTTCATACGTCTCTTTGTTCTACAAAGTGCGTGCACGCGAGACGGTCACACATTCCTTTCGTCCTCCGACAGGCGCACGCACCCACACACACTCTCTCTATCTCTCTCTCTTTCACACGCACACACACACACACACATACACTCTCACCTTTGTGTGCATATTGTGTGTTTTGACATTTATTATCTTAATAATAAATGCATTTTGGAATATACATTCTGGTTTGTTTATTGTTGTACAATAGTGAGTATTGCCAACCTCTACTGTCAAATAATTCCTATTAATATGGTCATTTTGTTTATAACTATTAATTTAATTATTAATCAGATTTACTAATTCATCCTATTTTATGAGACTATTTTATGAGACTACATTAACTGGCTATCTTTTTACTCTGACTCAGGGCTTCTGATGAGGAGGTGGTGCCCCCATTGAGGTGACTTGGTGTAAATTAAATAATAGTAATTAATATAATTGATAACTATAATAAATATATGAATTATTTTTGATCATTATTAATTCCTTCTGATAGCCATTTTCTGTCTTTTTGAACTAGCGCACCTACTTCATTTTAGTGCCAGTTATTATCAACCTCTTTCTATGAATATTCCGTTTTATCAATATTAATTATCATTAATATTTGTCAATAACCAGACTTGCTCATCCCAGAACCCCAACATAATGGTGACACTGGCGTGAGGGGTAGCAGTGTTCCAACACACCATTTAAAACCCTGCTTTGAATTATTGAGGATATACAGAAGCCACCAGGCTCAGGAAGAGCTTCTCCCCGGAGGCAGTGACTCTGCAGAACTCTGCTCCCTTCACTATCATCATTGCACTCACCTGCACTCACCTGCACTGTTATCGTACTTAACGGACATGTTATTTGCACTATTCATATCTGCACAATATACTACTGTTTGCACATACAACCTGCATTTGCACTCTGTTACATATTTATTACATGTTTAACGTCTATATATCATCTGTATATAGTAGTTTATAGCATCACTCAATGCACTTTTTGTGTATAATAAAGCACATTTTTGCACTTCTGGTTAGACACTAACTGCATTTCATTGGTGTGCACTTGTACTCTGCACAATGACAATAAAGTTGAATCTAATCTAATCTAATATGGCAGGTCTTGAGCTCTATAGTTGTCCAACGTCTCATGTGATGATTAACTGAGCAGGTGGTTTTAACTTTTCTTACCTCATCAGTTTTAATACTGTATGTGTATCTGTGATTGACTCTACTCTCTAGTTAACCAAATGATCTCAATGCAGCTGTAGCGTCCATGCATTGGTATGCAGAACATCAGATGTTCTTGTTTCCACTGACTGATGAAAGCACCGGAAAGAGTGGTGGATGGCTCAGATGTAGCGAGACAGCCTCAAAAAGCCTACACAGATGTAAGTTGCGGACCATGAATGAATGACTGAGCCAGCCTTTATTTACAGTAGGGGTGCAACTAACAATAATTATTCATTATTGATTAATCTGTCCATTATTTGTGTGAATAATGAATTGATCATTTAGTAAATAAAATGTCAGGAAAAAAACATGAAAAAATGCCCAAGGTATTGTCTTCAAATGTTTACCCCAGGAATACTGTTTTCCTGGGGAATATTCCAAACAAAAAAGATGTACAGTTTATGATGATATAAATCAAATACTCACTTTGGAGAAGCTAGTACCAGAGGATGATTGTTGGTTTGTTTTCTTGATAATTATGGACTTGAATTAATGACTAATTATCAAAATTTGCTTTGTGATTTATTTTCTTTTGATTTACTAATCAATTAATCAACTAATCGTTTAAGCAGTAAATATTCATTACTGGTTCTTCCAATTTGATGAAAAATGAATTAAGGTTTATCACTAGTTGACTAAACTGTACTAACAGAGTGTTTGAGGTAGTGTTCACATGAGGCAGAGGAACTCCACAAGGCAAGCACAGGCATAGACAGCAGGGCATGCACAACACTGTTTATACTTCACTGGGCATCTGCAAATTGGACATGTTCACAAATGTGCTGTCGGCGGATAAGGTATGCATGTGCAGTCTACAGCGTCCATAAAGAGGTCTGCATGGATATGGGCACATGATAGATTTGAAGTGACTTGAGTTTTGCACTTGCCTTGCAGTTAAACAGATGTAGAAAGTATGATTTGCTCTTAAGCTAGTTGTTGGTGATGAGTACAAAAACAAACCTGGCTGCTTGTTAAACCACAATGTCTACAAGTCGACATACAGAAGATGCAACGTGTGGGTGTGGAGTCTTTGCAATTGTTAGACAGCACCTTTGATGGAACTAGGCTGAGTAACGAATATTAATGTAACACTTTATACTGTAGGACAAATTACTTTTGATGTTGAGTAATTAGTCAAGTGATGTAATTACTGTTTGAATAAGTAATAAGTACTGAGTAATTTTTTTTTTAAGTAACTTGCCCATTATTGGTTGTGCATATTAATGTCAATGTAATTGTGAATCAGGTTTTCTCAGCTCTGATAAAAGCCATTTTTAGTTTAGCACTCTATGTTCAAAAGAAAGGGAAATATAATGTATTCTGGGCTGTGTTTAGGTGTAGATGAGCTGGCAGTCAGGAGAAGAAATATTTTGTTAATAATTTCAGGCATCCAACGTACCAGGTTATGTTCCTTATCATATCCTACATATCCTAGAGTAAAAACAAGGATGAGTCATAACAGGATGAGTGATTGGCACATGATGTTGATAACATGACAAAAACCAGAAGGTGAGAAGTTGAATTTGAAAATTGACAAAAATAAAATATTCTGGAATTATTATAACAGTCATAAATGTTGGAATGAGTAGATCTGTCCCCTAGGGGCACCTGTGGATGTCTTGAAGCCTTGACTGTATTCATGAAATAAGATCTGTTCACTGTTTCACGTAACCAGAAAGTATAATAATATTAATTTATTAACTGCTGCATTCATATTTCTAACAACTTCAGGCAAGCAAAGCTGTTTTGTCTTCTATAACAATGACATGTTTACCCAGTGGAATATACCATTGTCATGAGATCATTTGTCCAGGCATTGTATGGTACTTCTGTTTGTCTGACTTGAAATAGATGCATGAAGCTCACCAGTGCTGGATTTAATGGTCTCTATCCCCATAGTCTGGCCCACCAAGTCGTACTGGTTGAGTCTGGATCCATCAGCTGCCACGTCCACTGACTGGGAGCCATTGCGAGTCCAGATGTAAGTAACCTCTGTCTTAGTGTAGGCATCTGATAGAGAGAGCAAGAAACAATTTAACAAACCAGTCCTACAAATCCCTCTTTATAATTTTCAACACAGCCTTACACCAGAGCACCTTATTAAGGCTCTTGGGTCAAATTATAGATTCAATTCCCTGACATCAAAAGAGAGGTATAATTACTCCTACACAGAGAATCCCCCTTATGATTCAGTCTTATCACTTCATGAACAGTATAATATTGGGTGTTTGGTTTAGACAGAAACAACTTTTAATAATAGGTTCTCTCTTTTTCAACCCAGATAAAAAAGTTGCTTACCATCATTTGTATTCATGCATAACTCAACCAAAACCAAAAGAAGGTTTAGCCTAACACAAGTTGATAAAGCTTCTCCTAACTCAACAACTCACAAAACAGTGTGATTGTAAATGTTAATTCCACAGATTTTCTCCCAAGCAAACAACTAAAATCAAAAGGGCACTCACAGACTTTTTTCATTTTTCATATTTATCTCATCTGATCATTCTAATACACAACTATTTTTACAACGACATGTTGTAAATGGTGAGCCACAGTAATGTGAAAATGGTCGGCAGACCACCACCGCCAGCTAGTATGGAGAGTTATTTCCTCTCTAGCAGGCGCAGAACCTACGTGCAGGTTGGCCATTGGCTGTTGTCTTTGCGGTGTGTTCAAGTGTGACTTTTTGGCAAAACGCAGGCAATGCAACAGTCGGCCTGCATCTCAGCTAGTTCTTTGATGTCGGTTTGGTGTGTCTGGGCATTTATGTTACTGAAACGCCGAAGGGGTTTTAAAAGCACTGCCTGTAAACAGTTAACAGCAAAGCAAAAATGTTTAGAGGTCATAAATCTGTTGTAGAAAACTAGTCAAGACAACTTCAATACGGGGAGGGAGAGATATGGGAGAGAGGGAGATGAATATCTCCATTTGTGTAACCATTAAAACATGGAATAGGCTATTTGGTTTGAATATTTCACTCATTATTAACATCATGTAGCCTGACTTCAATGACAATCTGGGTCAATCTCTGAGGCGAGGTTTTGAAAGTTCTCCAAATCATGGCGCTGCAGCTTTGAGGACAGAAGTTGCATTTTTCATTTGAAAGCATTAACTGAGCTGATCATGTTGACCACGGTTTTGTCTTTTCCTTGCAGCTCTAAATTAAGCTCATTCAACATGTTGGTCAGATCGGTTAAAAATGCCAAGTCTAGCAGCCACTGATCGTCATTAAGTTGCTTGTATTCTGCATGTTTATTAACAAGGACCTGCCAAAGGGGGTGGGGGGGTAGATGATAGGCTATCATCTAAAAACAGTTTATATATATATACCTATATACATATAATGTTTTTTTTTTTTTTGAACGGTGTGCGATCTACCCGCATTACACTCGCACTTTTGGGCACCCCTGCTTTAGAGTGTCTTTTCGTGAACTTCAAAGTCATTAAGATGAAATGTTAAATCAGCAGCGGTGGAATAAGTATTTAGATCTTTTACTTTAGTAGGAGTAGGCCTAACAATACTTATATAAGTTAGAAGTAAAAGTCCTGCATTACAAATCTTCATTAAGTAAAAGTACAAAAGTATTATCATTAAAATATAGTTAAAGTACCACAAACTGCATGTGGCTGGCAGTTGACTAGCAGCCAGTTCCCAGGGGAATCCTGGTTGGCTGTATATGTAGAAACACTCTCCAGTTCTGATATAACTGATGCTATTGCAACATTTACGCTAACCTCTTTAGGAGCCGTCATTGTTGTTTTTAACAAACAGTCACATAGTCACACATGCCTAAACCATGCCCGTAGCTGCCAGTAGCTTCTCACAGGACTCCCTAAAAAACTTCACCAGGTATTTCACCAGGGTGGGTGTGGTTTTGCAGGACATAGTTGTGCAAGCTTTGGTGAAGCTCTGTGACCATCTCAGCCACAGTATATGGTTTCAACCCCTTTGTTTTTTTTACACTACTTTATATGATAACCTGCATGTAACTGTGTAAGAATGCAGAATTATTTTGTCCATCGGGGTACAAGGCAACTCCATCTCAGTGATGAGGTTTCGTAGTTGGGTAGGTGCACTGGCAGGAGCAGGCAAGCTGCGCGAACGCCGTTTCTCAAGCAAAGCAAAGACAGTGGATGAGATGGGAGGGAGTTGAGAAGAGAAAGTTCTCTTTGAAAGAGTTGTGGGACATGGAAGCAATTCAAATCAGCTTTATTTTACGAGCCACGTACGATGTCCTGCCATACCCCCGGAACCTCAAGAAATGGTACGGCGAAGACCCTACGTCTCCTCTCTGTCCAACTCCAGCAAACCTAAAGCACATCTATCTAGCAGCTACACTGGAAAGATGGACAACCTTCAGCCCTGCCTCCTCTGGCATCCCATGATTTCGGCCCCCTGATTTTACACTTTGTGTGGCTGGTGCACACACGCTTCTCTCTGCACTCAGCGTCTCCTCTCCTCATTCCTCTGTGTGTGTGAGTGTCGACATACCTCCAAGTCACGTTTGTGGTCCCTCTCCACCTAAACCACGGCAACGTTTTGAAGCTGATGCCTCCGGAGGCTTTTGCTCAGCGCTTTTGCCGCTAGCCCCCCAAGGGTTGCATAGGAGAACACTCCAACACAAGCAGCGGCGGCAAGGGCCCATGTTGCCTCGCTGTTGCAACGTGTTAGGTTGCTGCAGGTGTCTGACTCGCATTACTTAAGGGCGTAAATTTCAGGACCGAAATAGAAATAAGTCATGTGACTTTATTGCAATATCCTGATGAATTTTTGCAATTTTGGGTACTGTACTTTTAATTTATCAAATCAAATATAAAGGTTTATGTTATTCTACAGTATTATTGTTTGTATTTGTATAGGTCATTGAATAAAAAATATTTTCCAAAAGGTTTAGCAAAAAAGGTTTGTCGTCCTGAGGGGTTGAAAAAAAAAGGTATATCAGAATCCAAAAATGTAAAATTGAATACCTACCCAATGAACGATTAAATCGCATAGTCGAATACTAGGATCCAGCCCTAGTTTCATGAAAATGAGATGAGTATGGTGACAGTGTGACTGAGTGACAGTATGGGCTAGATTTATTTGTTAAACTTGGAAAATTGGGCAAACTAGCTGAATGATTACCTATATTTCATGTTACCTATATTTGCGAAAGCCCCAGCTAACTGTTAACGAATGCTTCAACCGTCTCCCGGAGCGGCAGCATGCTCTCCTCTGGGCAGCAATGAGGAAGAGGCGAGGAGCTAGTCATTTTGTGGTATTTGCTGCTTTGAATTTATTCCAAATTATATATCTTTCACATTGCACCTTTTTAAAATGATGCCAAGCTTTAGGAGGCATGCACAGTATGGATGATGTCAATCTGTTCACACTTACAACTGCCAAACTTGAGAGGACATGAGTGAGAGTCCATGGGGAAGTCTTCAAGGTGCATGGGGCACTCAGCTTGAACCGTTAACCTGGCAGTAAACACACACACACACACACACACACACACACACACACACACACACACAAAATGGGTTTTATTAAATAAATACAGATAAATGTTATTTTCTGCGTTTTTCAGTGTTGCATAATAGAATCTTTAAAGACTTGTTTTCTCTACAACACAGCCTAATTATCTTACTTACCAAATGTCTATGGTGTCAAAAGATAACAGATTGATACAGCTGGGAGGTCTGGAAATATTGTTGACATATAATGCGAGGAAACAAGCTTGTTGTGCACTATTGGTTTTGGTTATGAAGGTGTTTCCTATTTGAAGGCCCTGGAAAGGGCACCTCTGCTTTGTTTTAAAGTCCCCTTTATTATCCAAGCCACTTTGTCAACAGTTTAGTTATTGTGTTGCTGTGGTCTCCCCGCTATTACTCTAGTTAAGCGACCACCCACATCAGGGAGTAAATGTAATGTAAAATTCAGAATAGAATTCTAGTATCTCAACTGTTTTATTAACTATCATAATGATTTATTAACTGGAGGGAAGATTATGGGCTCTGTTTTGTAAAACAAGGCACAGAACACAAAGTGTCCATACCTGTGTTTATTGCTGACTGTTTATTTACTGCTACTATTATTAATAGAGCCACACTAGCTATGGCAATGTCAGCCGCTATACCACTTTAGTCCAGACTGAAATATCACATTAGCTATTGGATGGATTGTCATGAAATTTGGTACAAACATTCTAATATTAAGTGTTTCCGTGTTTCATCAGCATCCAAATCAGAATATGGTTTATTGCCGAGTAGGTTTTCACATACAAGTAATTTGCTTTGGTGTATAATGGTGCATACATAAACACAATAAGAGAAATTAAAATGTAAAATGAGAGAGAGCAAATATAGAATTATTATATAAAAACGATGGTAAAAACTATGTACAAAAAAGGAAATACAATAAGTGTATGACAAATTACTGTGAAAAAATATGTACAGTATATCTGAATTAAAAGTGGAAGGGTTGTACAGTTTTAAAAGTGGTAGTATTGTATAGAAAAGTGCAAAGAAGTCAGAGGAATGTGCCATGGTTCACAGGATGGAGTACAAGGAAGTGTTTGTAGTATACAGATATAAGATGACAAAGATGTGCGTTAATTTGACACATAGTGTCTATGGGAGGAGATAAGAGTCTGTGTCAGTGGGGGCCTTGTTGATGAGGCCAGTAGCCATTTGGAAGAAATCGTTTTTTGTGGCGTGAGCTTTTGGTCCTGATGGACTGCCAGAGGGGAGTGATTCAAACAGTTTGTGTCAAGGGTGGGAGAGGCGGCCACAGTCTTTCCTACAGGTCCTGGAGGGATGGCAGAGTGCAGCCAATCACCGTCGCAGAGTGAATGATACGCTGCAGCCTTCCCTTATCCTTGGCTGTAGCTGCAGTGTATCATTACATTACAGTTAATTTAGCTGCGACTTAGCGACTTACAATAACTGCAAACAATCATGAGGATACAACTCTAAACAGCGAGAATCTTGCAAGTACATCAGCTTCAAATAGGTGAAATCATACAAGTGGAGAACAATAGCTTCAAATAAGCCAAACCAAAGTAAGAGCAACAAAGACAATAAATAGAATAAAAATTCAACCAATAGCTTCAAATAAGCCAACCAAGTGCAAAATAATAATTTTTTTTTTTTTTTTAACCGAAGTGCAGTCGAAACAAGTGGGTTTTCAGTCTGCGACAGAAGGTGTGAAGACTTTCCGCTGACCTGACATCGATGTGGAGCTCGTTCCACCATTTAGGGGCCAGGATAGCAAACAGACGGGTTTTGTTTGAGGGGTCTCTGGGTCCTGCTGGCAGTGAGGGAGTAGTGAGCAGATTGGCAGATGCCGAGTGAAGTGAGCGAGCTGGGGTGTGTGGTTTGACCATGGCCTGGATGTAGGAAGATCCTGATCCATTCACTGCACGGTAGACCAGCACCAGAGTCTTGAAGCAGATTCGGGCAGCCACTGGTAACCAGTGAAGGGAGGAGGAGAGGTGCAGTGTGGGAGAACTGGGGGAGATTGAAGACCAGTCGGGCTGCAGCATTCTGGATGAGCTGTAGAGGTCGGAGGGCACATGTAGGAAGTCCAGTCAGGAGGGAGCTGCAGGAGTCAAGACGTGAGATAACGAGGGCAGAGACCAGAACCTGTGTTGCCTTCTGAGTCAGAAGGGGACAAATCCTCCTGATGCTGTAGAGAGTGTATCTGCAGGAGTGGGCTGTTGCAGTGATGCTGGTGGAGAAGGACAGTTGGTCGTCCAGTGTCACACCCAGATTCCTTGCGGTCCGAGTCGGGGAAACAACCGAGGTGCCGATGTTGATGGTGAGGTCTTGGATGGGAGAGTCCTTCCCCGGAAGGAAGAGCAGTTTGGTCTTGTCAAGGTTGAGGTTGAGGTTATCAGATGGTGATGGAGGAGGTGAGGATGGACTCAATGATGGCAGTGTAGAAGTTCACCATCATTGACTTTGGCAGGTTAAACTTCTTCAGCCGTAGAAGAAAGAACATCCTCTGCTGTGCTTTTTTGATAAGGGAGCTGTTGTTCTGATCCCACTTGAGGTCCTGGGTGATGATGGAGCCCAGGAAGAGGAAGGACTCTACAGTATCGACTGAGGAGTCACACAGGGTGATGGGGGTGGGTGGGCCTGAATTCTTCCGAAAATCCACAACCATCTCCACTGTTTTAAGAGTATTGAACTTTAAGTTGTTCTGACTGCAAGATAGTCAATCTCCCACCTGTAGGCGGACTCATCTGAACCCACAGGCGCCTCTCCATTGATGATTCTGTATAGATCCTGTTTGTGTATATGTCTGTATTTATGTAATGTATAAAATAACAACAGAGTGGAAACATTGAATTTCTCCTTGAAGGATTAATAAAGTATTTATTCTCCTTCGTCTTCGATTGGTAGTAGACTTTTAGACGTATTTCTTTATGTTATCCACTACCAAATGTTAGCTCACGATGCTAATGTATGCACTTTGTCTCCACTGGACACTGTGTACCTTCTTGCATGGTCCACAAAGTCTGGTCAGCATGCTCTGAGTGAGTAAATTGATTAGTTTTCCTAAAACAACAACCAATCCTTCTATCACACAACATTATTGTGCTGTAATTATTTTGCTGATTGGCTTGCATTATCGCATTTTGTGTGACTTAACTGTCTGATTAACTTATCTTCCAGATTCCAGATAGTGGCTATAAAATTTTTTTTAAAAAAACACAGCCAGAGACTAGCTAGTAAATACAGTAGAGAATTTAGCATCTAACGAACCAGATATTTTTCTCAGTAGTAAACTAAAAGAGTATGAACATTGGAAGTTCATTCATCAGCTAGTTAAAAACAGCATTTTAAATTAATGATAATTGGGCCCTATTTGCTACGCAAAGCTTTCAGCTTTGCTTGGGTTCTGATTTTGTTCCGTTTGGTGACAATTTGCCAGTACTTCATTTTATTACTTTATATTATCACTTGAATGGTAAATCCAGCTACCTCATAGTGTAGAGCAAGGTTCCATCCTCCATGATCCTCAGCAGCTTGTTCGGCATGGTCATGTTGTGGGCAACAGATTTCTTGCCGTTGTGGAAGAAGGTGTCAGGGGTCCAGATCTTACTTGCCATCAGGTTGTTGAGAGGCAGAATGTTCATTGGTCCATGGAACTTTAATCGCTCATCCTTCCAACTCTGACGGAAGAAAACATCAACAGTGTACTCCTGAGAGAGAGACAGAGCAGGGAAAGCAATGTTAGAAGTAGCTGCAGCCCCCTAAGACCAATGTGTCGATCTGTTAACTTGTTAGCAGGAGAAGCACAGATGTAACTAATCAAGGATTTTCTGTTTTGTTCACTTTCAGGCAGTCAGCAAGACATGCAAGTGGGCCAGTATGTGAAATGCCATGACTCTGGTACTGGTGCAGATAAAAACTCAGAGGAGGAGCTGGTCACTAAAATGGGAATAGCTGGTCCACCTTAAAGGTCAACCCACTTTAAAGGTTCGCTGGGTGAGATATGCCTGAATTTAAACTTAAAACATTAAAACAATTAACTGACATTATCATCAGTGTCAAGATGTAAGTGTTGACATTATGTCAAAGATGTCTATGTATTGTATTGCAGCGATATCTACTGAAATTAGCAGTCTAACTGACAGTTCCGGTCCGTAATGTCTAGGATGATTAGTGAGCCACTCAGAATCAGGGCTTGTCAACATTGCATCCATGATCCCTGCACGTTTTGATAGTTTGTTTTCATTAAATCTAAAGTGGCGGAAACGAGAAAAGGACTCGCAGCATCGCCTTGTCCCCAACGCTGCCAAGAGTGTGCGAGAGAGACAGAAGGTCTTCGGTTAGCAGTGAGCAGATAGCTCCCGGTGCTGAGATACAGTATACGCCGCTCGGACGCAAGCCAACATACAAACTATCAAAACATAATGTTACACGGAGCGTACAACCCCTAGTGCCACAGGAAACACAGATCTAAGCTCGATGTGGAGATTATAAGATATCAGAGATATTTAAACCGACTCTCAGAGTTTCAGCAGTCTGCTCTAATGACTGACAGGCTGACACAAGAGTGAAAAAATATACAGTAAATATATCAACACTAGAAGAGAGAGATATATAGCTGTAGAATACAATGGGCCAGAGTGACGCAGCAAAGCAGACAGCTAGCAGCTAGCAACCTGTGACGGCACCCACGTGTCAGTCAAAGTGGTCACGCCCTTAATTACGCATTACTTTAAGGTGTAAACATGTTTATTTCTGTTGTAAAGTTAGACATTTTAACATGGGGGTCGATGGGGATTGACTCGCTTTAGGAGACAGCCTCAAGTGGCCATTTTAGCAACTTCAGTTTTTGCACTTGGAGTGCTTCATTTTTCAGAACCAGAGGATGCTGCATTGAAATAACATTTAAAATTCCTACAATGACCATGTCACCACCTGATCGTACATCCTGCCTGATCAGTAATGCACATGTGCAACTCTCAACAGAGATGAGAAGGAAGCAAGACGGCTAACTCTATAGATGTCTATATATACCAGTGGTCTTCACTATTTTTTACATGAGAGCCACATTGATAGGACAAAGTCAATAGGAGAGCCACTTTTACCACAAAGTATAAAAAGCTACATCCAGTCATGAAAATGTCTGTTGTCATGTCTGTTTATTAATCTGTCATCCCACCCAGAACATACAATATACAATGCAGCCAACCAATACATTCATTAAAAGCAGGATGACCTTAATACTGGGATGAGCGGAAGCATGCATGCATCTTCTTGACTTTCTTTGTCATATTTGTAGTTTGTTGTTGCAATCCTTGTGAAGTGTTCAAGATGTTAATTGGTACAAACCACAAACCCCATCTCCAGCATCTTCCTCTTGATTTGCGGTTGTTGGATGCTCCAAAGCCAAATCTTAATTTTTCTCGTTTGTCGCGTTTTGTTTCTCTCCACCTGGTGTGCAACTTTTTTTATAAGAATATATATATAAATATATAAATCGATCCATTTTACGTCCGTAGAAACACGCGTTAACAAGCATGCTTATGATAACATATTTTTAATGACTTTAAGTTTATTTTTTTCTATACTAGCCCACCATGTATCTACCCGTCCAAGAGCACATTCGCCATTGCAGTGCTGGATAGACCGCCAAAACTGGCAACTCCACAGTGAGTCAGTGTAGGGCCGAGCAAGTTTAAATATCTTGTTTTTAGTCTATATTTGCATCTTTTATCAATTATTATTATATATTATTTTTATTATTTGTAGGGTTATATGTAATAGCCCTGCTTGTTTTTAGTGTTTATGTGAAATATCTGTATTGACTGCATAATCATATCTATCACCCCTTTTATTTAGCCTACTGCCATGCGAGCCACCAATTAAAGCTTGGCAAGCTGCAGGAGACTCGCAATGAGTAACACTGATATATACAGTATATATAGATGTTGTGATGTCATGAGAGGTAGTGTCAGCAAGGACTACAAGCCACCAGACTGCAAAACCAACAGTCAGCAGGGCAGTCAGGACAAGGTTTGCTGCCCAGCTGAATCATATGAGTTGATTGCCCTAGTAAAGCAGCTAAAAGGGGTGAGGGAGCCTGGAGAGCGAAAGAAGAGACAATGACGGAGGTGTACAGAGAGAAACAGTGTTTTGTTGTGCTGCAGAAGAAGACAACGAAGATTTTTGGATTTAAATACCTGTTTGTTTTGTTTGTCTGAAGAGGACACAGTTAACCTGTATTAGAAGACTGAATACACTGGATTTAAGTTCAGAAACAATGCTTTGCTGTCTTCATTTCCTGCACCCACACCTCCAGAACTCCCAGAGCAAGCTCCCGACTTCTCAAGACATCACGATGTGATGTACATATAGGTCACCATATATACTCATATTATATATACCTCATCAAACTGCTTACAGGGGACGTTAACGCAT
Organism: Bovichtus diacanthus; assembly: GCA_943590825.1. Taxonomy (NCBI): domain Eukaryota; kingdom Metazoa; phylum Chordata; class Actinopteri; order Perciformes; family Bovichtidae; genus Bovichtus; species Bovichtus diacanthus. The sequence continues at coordinate 105,810 of CALSBV010012108.1, forward strand.
ATTCAAACCCTTAGCATTTGCTTCTTCAGAGCTTTTGATTATTTCATAATACTCAGCTGATAGATCCTGCCAAACGTGAAAAGGCTGCCCTTACCAGGAGAGAGACTATTTCTTCCTAACTGTTGCCAGGATCCTCTGCCTGTCTCCCCATCTCAAAAGACACAACTTTAATGTTGGCCGGGTTCAGACCTGTCTGTCAGATCCAGCTGCTTCCTGAGGCAAAGTGTCAGCAAAGGTTTGAATCAATATTTCTGAGGCCTTCCAAAAGTGTGGAAACATCTCGCCTCACTCTGTCTTTCCTTTCTTCACATATGTAGAAGCCAAATCACACCCAATGAGTTAGTCATCCTCACTATAGCAAGCAACAATGTTAAAATAATAACTGCATAGAAAAAAATGAAATGCTTTAGTACAATATCAATTACGGTAACAGTAATCCTTATAGGTCAAGTCTCTGTATCTTCCTCAGTGTGTTGTCCTCACACTTTATGACCCCCTAGTGTACAGTTCAAATTTATTTTGAAATAAATTCACATTCAGACTTTCGGTTTGGAGAGTATGAAGTAGGCAGGTTTTCCATTAGCTCAAATCTCAAAATATCAACCTATTTCAGTAAAAAGATAATTTGTGTGTTTGCATTCGATCATCTAAACAAATTTCCTTAAGTGGAGAAACAAGCCAAAGAAGATGACTCAGTCAGAGCCACTGCTGCTAACGATAGCATAACTATGGCCCTCTGCCCTCTTGGTTTGTCTCCGTGATTATTATCATCCTTCCGTGGACCAGTGTGGTCAATTTTAACCTGCTGGGCTGATAAGATATCCAGGATAGTTGGTAACACCGTTTATTGTGTGCTGCATTTGGGTCCTGCATCGTTCTGTGACTGGCTTTCAATTCTGGAAACTTAATGTAGAAAGGTAGGACTGGCCGGCAGCATCGCTGCTGTGTGGGCAACAAGTTTTAGTTTCTGACCTCAGGTCGTGAGATGGACAGAGGAGACACAGTGACCTGAGGTTCTCTCTCTCTCTCTCTCTCTCTCTCTCTCTCTCTCTCTCTCTCTCTTCATATTCAGGTTCATATGTAGCTTACTTCCCTCTTCATACTCAGTTTGGATTTTTACTCAGCTTGTTTTTTTTATATTATTTTGCTAAATACCACACCTTACCTCATCTTATGTTCACATCTTTTTTCAATATACAGTGTGTGTGTATATATATATATATATATTGTATAAAACATTTGCACTATTTGTACATTTTAGAATTGTTATACTGTCTCCCACTGTGTATTGCAACTGTTGCACAACAATTTCCCTCGGGATAAATAAAGTTCTATCTATCAATTTCTCTGGAAACCACAGGGCAAGTAATTTACAGAGCAGATATGTATGCTTTAGCAGATTTTAATTTCAGACCTTAATAGATACGAACATGTTGTGTAAAACACCAATGTCATGTTAATAGAGGGCTTTAGAATGTCTTCATCTGCCAATCACAATGGAAAGTTCAACATACAAAATATGCAGGTGTATTAGGTTTCTGAAGCGTCTCACTGTGTTTTTGCTTTCACAGTACTTGCGTGAGAAGGACAGACAGGACATTATAATCAGCGATGAGAAACCTCACAAACAACGAGGCAGAGGGCACAGCAGGAGGCTGTCCAACCTATCACAGAAAGGGAAGAAGTGCGTTTGTGTGTGTGTATCAGACCCGAGTTATCAAAGGCAGAGGAAAGATGGACACAGTGGTGGGGTGAAATTATCTGCTGCTAGTTTGATAGAGACATGGCATGAATTAAACACGAGACCATCTCTCTTTTTTCCTTCTTTTGAAGGTGCTGTCTTGATCACGACCACTTCCATCCCTCTCTGCCCCTCACTTCTGTGCCACTTAAATATTTGAGAAGAGCCAGGTGGAGTGGGGACGGGGTTGATGGAAAAACTGAGGAAGGCTTTTAAAGCAGAAAGTGTGTGTGTGTGTGTGTGTGTGTGTGTGTGTGTGTGTGTGTGTGATATACAATATTATATGCCATTTGCACATTTACTGGCCTCTGTCCATACTGGCCGTGAGGCAATCCATTGATAGCATCACTACACTGTAAAAGATAAGGGACACAACTCACAGTCCTTGTTCTGTAAAAAAAAAAAAAAAAAAAAAGTTTCTAAAGCTGACCTGAATGAATCTGAGGCTTCAGCAGACTAATCATCCAACAATCAGTGCAGGAGCCCCTGAGTTAATTTTCATGTTGTTATGAAATCACTGCACTTTTCTTTAGCTGCATCATTGTACACAGAGCAATGCATGATAACAGTACAAAAAGCTATTCACTTTTTAAAAGCCAGTCCGCTCTCAAAATATATAGGATGCAATTTAGACATTATGAAGTTTAGACCTTTGCTGGTAAAACAATTTAAAAACTGGACCTCTTGAATTGCTTTTTTTAACTGGACCTCTTGAATTGCTTTTTTTAACTGGACTTCTTGAATTGCTTTTTTTAAAGATATGTTTGGCCTTTATTAGATAGAGGGGACAGACTGGACAAGAGGAGAGAGGGGACAACATGCAGCAAAGAGCCACAGATTGGATTCAACCCAGGGTGCTGCAGTAAGGACTCAGCTTTAGTACATGGAGTGCCTGCTCTACCAGGTGAGCTACTGGGGAACCCCATCCTCCTCAATAATTGAATATGGCTAGTTTATAGGGTTGAGTTAGAGAGTTCCCTGTTTTATTCACTACATGGAAGTGATCGCGGGTTATGTTGTTTTGCTGTTTGGCCTCATGGTGGCGCTGTTTTTCTAGTGTTACTATCAATAAATACAGACGCAAAGTCCTTACTGTCACAGTAACATGATGGTGTCAGGATAAATGCAGAGGGCCAAGAAATAAAGACGGATACCAGGCTGATGATGAAGAATTTATTTTGTTTTACTTATGATTCAGATAATTTATTAGCAGAACTGCAACATGAAACTAGAGTGGGACCAAGGTTAAGAGACCGTCGATGAAGCGGCCCCAAGAGAAGTTAGTTATCTCAGCTAAGACTGCTCTGATAGAATAGCCACGCATATTCGCTCTAAACAGTTTGACGAGGCCGATCAGACGACGCACCGATTTCAATACTCATCTGCCTGCTTTCTCACCAGCTCTTTAGTCTGCTCTTAGAGCGACGCAGCTGGACACACACACGCACACACACACACACCGGGCTCGACGTCACGAGGGGTCATAATCCCCAGTCTAGACTACAATCGTATCAGACGCGTTTTTCACTTCCAATTATTTATGGAAGTTTACACGTCTATTTTCTCGACAATACAAGCATGAATGGGAGGTTGCGGCTCATTTTAAACTGAATCAATATATTTCTCTACATTTTGCAACCTGGTGGAGGAGAGTGTGCTGTCTCTGGACCCAGTCTGTAATCCCACAATCTCTCTCTTCACTTTTGCCCAGCAGATGGGGAGCAAGACACAGGAACTTGTTGATTGAGCTGCAATGTTTATTCATGGCCAAACTGTAACCTGCACTGTACACTGTACTGCCACTAGACAACACTGCTAACCTTTCCCTCTGCTCCGGTCTTTTTCTCTCTGTTGCTACAGCTGAGTAACTCCCACAAAAACAATGGAGGTGCCACATCGGTCAATCCACGCTCAACCGAAAAACAGTGGAGCGGTGCGCACAGCCATGTTGTGATAACCACAAGCAGGTGACTGATGTGTGATTTCTGTCATCATTTAGTGTGATTTCTGTCATTTAGTTTTGCTAGGTCTATGAGACACTATGTGTAAGAAACATGAAATATAACAGCCTACGCTGAAATTAAATTAATTTTGAAAAAACATTATTCCAATCATAATACATCGTGCAGGACTACAATATGTGGCATCCCATTAAAATGCTGCATTAGAATAATTTCAACACGGGTTTACAATGGACAGCCAATATATGATAATGATCATTAATATTTAATACATCAAATTGCTCCATATCAGAGCTGCATGGCAGTGGATGATCAGATCTCATTTTTAATAACACAGACTAACCCTTGCCGTGTCCTCACTCTCATGGTTGGAGTGCCTGGGTTTCCAATAGCAACAGGACAAGCAGAGCTGACAGGCCTCTGTCTGGAAGATTTTATCTGCTGGATGTGTGTCATTTCATTTGAACTGACCCAACGAGGCAACCCTGAGATTATTTGAAGGATCAAGTCAGTTTAGAGACATTTCTTTAGGCTGAGTCCTGGCCAAAAACTGGGTTTGTTTTCAAAAGTCTCAAAATAAGGTTGTGCAATATATAGTAGTTGTGTTCATAGGTTAATCTCCAGGGTATTCTCCATTACTATCATTATCTAAAATATTTGCTGCCCCTCAGTTTTCAACAGTTATTATTCAGATATTTTTAACAGCATAAACCCTGATTTTCAGGGTGAAATGTAACAAAGTACATTTACTCAAGTACAATTTTGAGATATGTGTACTTCGTTTAGTAGTATTTCCATTTTGCCATTTACGATTCGACTGTGATATTGAAGAATCACAGAGTCAAATCACAATCGACTGACAATCATTTCCTCATTACACTACATTTATCTATGACATTTCTTTTAGTGACGGTAAACACGTCAAAATGAACAAGAATTCCCTTTATAGAGATCACTGATTAAATTAACTTTGTATAACGTTGTCTATGACAAATTAGTCATTTGTGCCTTGTTGTACATCTAGCTGTATAAATTTACTGTATAAACAGTCAGCTGCTCAGATCATCTGTATCAGTGTTTAACACTTCACCATAATATTCCCTCATATCAAATATAATAAGCAGCTGATTTCAAGTGCTGTAAACGGCTTCCATAATCACTGCCCCTCCTGGTTGATAGATGAAATATTGCATCTGGTTTCCACACACATATAGCGCTCAGGGGCGTTACGAGTCGGCCCTGCGAGGGATCTCATTTCAGCCAAAGACCTAGAAAGGTCCCCGCAGGGATCTGCTACTTGACCTTCCAGAGCCCCATCACGGAAGAAGAGGAAATTCTAGGTTGCTGCATCTGTATTCATATTCATGGGTCAGTACCATGAAACACTCATTAATCAACCTACGCTCACCAACATCCAACTGAACACATTGAATTGTTATTTATTGTTGCTATTGATATTAATCTTTCCCAAATTATCCCCACGTTTCGTCCTTATTTGTAAAAATGTGATTGTCTCTCCAAACGAGCTCAATCTTCCTGATATATTTACTCTGCCAGAGACATTTCTAAATACTTTTTTTGGCTGTCAGTACCTCAGCCTCCCACATATTACATGTTGTCACTTTGTCAATTTCCTTGTTCATACCTGAAGCAAAAACCCTACAAGCTATTTCAAAACCAAATGATATGTGTTTGAAACGGCACATTTATTTTACTGCTTGGAGTCTGGAGTCGAGGCTTTCAAGGAGCTGAAGCCATTTTCATTTCACACTTTGTATGTTGTCTTGGTTCCTGAGCAAATTCATTATGAGGTGAGGTGTGGGACTTACCATATCAGTGTCAGAAACTGGACCAAAACTTGTGACATAGATGTCAGTCTTCACTTCCGTTACTCGGTCTGTGACGACAAAGAGCAAAATTCAATTCATTGTAAAAAACTTTTGTACAATAGAAAAACACAACCTTAATGAGAAGGAGTATGCTGTAAGCAAAACTCTCTATCTCTCCTATTCAGTATTGTACTTCCTAAAGGTTAGGGCGATAGATTAATAAAAGACTGGTCCAAATTTTAAAAGATGCAGAGGCTGAGATATTCCTGTGCATGATCGGTTGTGCTACACACCTGTGCTTCCCAACAACAGTCTGCAAACTGAAGCAGCAATGTTGGTACATCAAAATCACTGCTATTCTAGGAAATCAGTAAACTGAATAGAATATTTATGCTATTAAATTACTTTTTAAGAAATGATTCACAGATATTACATTTGTTAGAAAATGATTATCTTCTGTCGATCTATAGTTCAGTTGGAAATATTTCAAATAAAAATAAAATGTATTTTCAGTTTAATAATTTAACATTTAATAATCAGACAACATAATGTTCGTCAACTCATTGTTGATACAGGCGGTGAAAACAACTTTCCATTCTATCGATAAATTACTCTTTGAAGCATATAAATGAATTACTTTTGGAATTAGTTACTTTGACTTAAGGAGCTGCGGTCAAAAAGACATTAATATCAATAATATAGCCTAAAAATAATAATTCCTTTGTTAATTGTGTCATTCTGCTGCCAGTGTTGGTGCTCTCTTTCTATTAGGGTCTGTAACTAGGGTCTGTGAAGACTAGTTTTATGAGCTGCTGCTGGAACCCTCTCTTGTGTATAACCCATTTAGGGTTTTTCTTTGCATATGCCAAGTAGGATGTGTGGTTCCCTGTCCTTGATTGGTTCCTGCTAGGCATTGCCCGTCCCAATTCCTGCTTTGATATCTGGAGATCCTGATCCCCAGCAACCCCCAGTCCAGCCCTCCAATCCGGAAGAAGCAATCAAGAGCACCTGTTATAAAAAGTGGGCCAGATACTGAGTCAGGGCAGCTGCGATTGTCCTTGAACAACTTGCCATGGTGGGTGTGTTGCAATACACTAACTTATATTGTGTTCTCTCTCCTCCTCTCACCCAGTAAACATTCCCCCTCCACCATCATGGAGGATCTTACAATCACTTAAATACACCTCAAGGAGGCTTCTGGAGGCTTCCATTGTTTACTTGATAGATGTTTACAAACAGAAACAAAGCGACAACCTAAGTTCCTTGTCAATAAATAATTTTATGTTTAACAAAAACAGTAAGGTTGTGGACTGTAAAACCAAAACAATGAGCAAAGGGAAGTGAAACTTCAGGTGAATCATGTGATTTTCCACCAACATACACAGATTAATTGATGACTGACAGAGAGACAACACTCTGAATAGTAGGTTCACCTAGTCAGAACTTCACCAGAGTAAATTCACATCCAGACTGAATAGCAGCCATACTGAGTTTGCAAAATAGTTCTATAAATGTGTATGGGTCTGTGGCACGGATTGACTCACAATACATTCATGAGTTCACTTACTTGACTGTAATGAGCCCCAACTACAAGCTACCATTATAAATTTTTTATGGACGCCAAAGGACACACTAACCATCCAGAACTAAGGTCACTTTTCCTAATACTACTATACTGTACTGACAGTTGTCACGGTTCCACCCTTGTCCTTAGAGTTTCCCTGTCCTTGTTTTCCCTGTCTCCCTGTGTCCTTGTTTCCCCTGTCTCTGTGTGTATGTGGCATGGGCGTGGTCTGACTTCAGCAGCTGATCACACTCAACACTCCAGCTCCAATCTGCTCACCTGTCTACACTCATCTCGTCACAGTATATCTACCCCGGTCTTCCAGCCACTCATCGCCAGATTGTTGTTTCAACTACGCCGGTAGTAGCCTATAGATCTCGGCTGCTCAGTGCATAATGTCTGAGTATTCCCTGTGTTCCATGTTAACCTGTCTTTCTTGTATTCTTAGCTCATCTGCCTGCTTGCTTATCTGTCTGTCACCCACCTGCCTGCCTTTTCATCTCCACGCCATTCCCTGCCATCCACCCTCATCGTCTCGCCTGCCGCTGAGAATTACTTTAATAAACTATTTTAATGTACTCTGTTCCCCGAGTCTGCGTTCTGCGCCTGGGTCTCTCCTTGACACTAACGTAACAATAGTTAACATATAATATATGATGAATGATCAGGCTAGTTCTAAGGAAAGAAAAAAGTAACTCAATATATAATACTTTTAGATTGTCAGAATTATTGATTGTACAATTTAAAAAAGATAATGACTTCAGTATAATGATAATTACTTATTATCCGACAATAGAATTGAATTATAAAAGGTATCTTCATATAAGCATCTTGTCACCACAAGGTTTCCCACTCGCAGTGATAACCTTCTCAAGAAAACTAAAGAGCAATGTAACAGCAAGCTGAAGAGCAGTGTTACTGCCCCCTCTGGGTGAACATGCCTGTCTCACCTCAGCCAGCATCACATCACAGCTGTGGTTGGGTGTAGGGCTGGAGCAAAAATCCAACTCTGTCATTTTAGGCTCAATGGCTATACACGATATATATATCTCCGTATTTTCTACGAGGGAGGCTAAATGTTCAGTTGAAAGACGAAGCCACATTTCACAAGCACTTTTATTAAAACAGATATCATACGTTTCAGACAAATAATCAAAGACTGCTTTAATTTAATCATGGCACTTTCAACAATGTGTTGTTCTGGATTAATAATTAAGTGTTATCGTGTATGGGAATGTCACGAGAACAGACCAAGTTGATGCCAATTCATTTAAACCCAAATTCAGTTTTTATTGTCATTTTAGGAATGGCTTTCCCTTCACAGCAAGAGAAACACTTGTTCTTTCGACATTTTTATTTGTTCTAGAATATGGTGTGTGGTGAATATGGTTCGTCGAACCGTCACATATTCAGAATGTTGGCATCCACATGGTACCAAAGTATTGGTTCTCGGGACATCCTTTGTTCATCCTTCAGATCAGAACAAATGAAAAGCAGCCTGCACTCTCAGTCCTTCTCTCCACTGCGTTCAGGCCGCTTCACACTTCAGGTTCAGACAGTGCAGAAGCAATTACTAATGCTGTAGTGTTGTCAACACACTCATTTTAGTGTATGAACAAGTTCAGGAATTATAAGACTGCAATCTGCAGTTATATTATAGATTTGAACCATTACTCCACAGTGAACTGCCTCCTTGGCATAGGTCAGAGAGCATTTTAGTTACATATCTAGTTATGATTATAGATTTCCCATGTTTTTACGGGTCTGTTCACACTGATATAGTTTAATAAAAATAACATTATTTTTTTAAGACTGAAAATATTAAACAATGGTGTTTATTGGGCCTAAATAAATGTAGGCCCCCACTGTGTCTACTTAGAAACATTCTGGCCCTTGGATGTACAGGCATGCACCTTTTATTTTGAATGTTGGATCACATATTCATTACTGTAATGTATATGTGTTAACTTGATGGACCAAACTGAAAATACAGAGAAAAATCCATGTTTTCTGGGTGAACTTCCTGTCTACCTCCTGTAGAATGCCTTCTCCTGTTTTTAACGGCTATCTAGATCATAATTTTAAAACAGATCCTGTGAAGATGAATTACAGAGCTGACAAATATACTGAGATCATAAGAACACACGCACAATGCACTTAATTTACATCAACTACATGAAAGATAGTAACCCCAGTGCTGTTGATACTCTGATGTTATATTTAGGTTGAACAGTGACCATGACATGTAGTCTCTCTCTCACTATTGCTTTGTTCACTGTGTATTATTAGAAGTGTTCTCTGATAGTCTTTCAGCAGCAATATTTCATAACAGCTGTTGGGAAAAGACCATAGCCCTCTGAGTCTTGCCAAAGTCAGCAAATTCCAAATGCTACAGGTGAAAAGCAGAATATGATACACACACGAATAACATTCATTTAGACATCCCTGAATGTATGGTTTAAATCGTGCTTCAGCTCAGTGAATCGTGTTTGATGACAGTCATCAAAGTAATTCACCACAGCACAGAAACAGTACAATACTGAAGGGCACTCTTGACAAATGTAAAAATAAAGCCTGCTGTCAAGCAGTGGGAACAATAAGGCTAATACTATTGTCTCCCATGCACCATGCACCATGCACAATAAAATATTCTCTGGTGGCTTCTATTGTGCAGCCAACAGCTTCCCTTCATCTGTCTTTTTCCCCTGCCAAGGCATATTAACAAGACTAGCCATGCCCAGCCACCAGCGTCTCAGTCATCACATCAACCAGAGATTTACATTGTTAAATCTTATTTTTTTGATAAAGCCTATAGTTAGGGCTGGCTTAGGCTTGCCTTGAACTCAACCCCTAGTTATGCTGCTATAGGCTTAGACTGCGGGGTGACTTACACCTAGGGCCGCTTTACATTTTCCATTTTGTCATTAAGCTTTGATTTCTAACTTAAGACATGTCTTTGTGCTACATACTACAACTTTGTTTAACCTCCATTCTCATCTTTCCATGGAGTTTATATATTGTACAGTACATTCATGCCTTGATCTACGTCAATGTCAACTAATTACTCAGTCCTGCTCTGTGTGTGAAAACCGTTGTATAATGTCCTCTTTGCCAGTCTGAGAAAATATCCTTGATCATGTCATCATTCAATTTTGACCATTATTTATGGACTCTGTCTCTTGTCATTCTCCTAACTTAATAAAAGTGTAATAGTAAATAATGTACTTGTGCACATACACAAGTATGTGAATGCTCTTCCCTTTCTTACCTCCCAGGCCAGGTCTCAGTCTATTGTCATATCCATCCAGCAGACTGTCCAGGATCTTGGTGAAGGTCGTGATGTCTTTGAAGTTACGTGTTGAATCTGCTTTTGACCTAAATAAAAGACAATTGTATGATTATGGACACAGATGTCTACATCAGCTTCAGAAATGTACTTTACTCATCGAGATAGATCTGTCTCAATATTATTTGTGTGAACAGATCAACAATCTGTGTTATGTGTAATCTGTAAATGTAAAACACCTTCCACAAATGCAAAAAAAAGATTCATAATCTCAAAAAAAGATTTTGCAAATATAAAATGGATCTGCAAATACACAAACAAATTCCACAAATAAAAAACATATCTGATCCGCGTACATTTACACACAGATTGTTGATCTGTTCACACAAATAATATTGAGACAAATTAATCTCCATATTTACTTAAATACAACTAGGAACTGTGGGAGATGACACATCTTGGTAATATGCTGTATTTCTTGTATGTCAAATAATATTATTCATTTAGTTGAAATGTTATGAAAAATTCTTGCTGATTCATGGTCATGTTGGATAACCTTTAAACAACTAAACACATTCCTGTAATGGCCTTTTTAATTTGTGTAGTATCCTATGACTCAATTTGTAAAACTTTATACATTTTAAATGACTTCAATTACAGACTATTTTGAGGACTCTCCATAATTTACATCAATCACAAAACTCAACACAATGACTAGAAGTAAATTGTTACACTGTGCCTAACTCAACCATCAGAGGGCACTGCCTGACACGGAGTGCTAGTGCTGCTGATTTGCAGATTATATTTCTGCTTCACTCCACTTTCTTTATGTTTTTCAACCAAGAACTGCTAAATCTATTTACGGATTAAAACAACAAAACAAAGTGTTCATACATCATAATCATAACATTTTGTGAAGCCCAGATGCTCACACAGGCTGCAATGATTGTGTGTCAATGTGCAGTACTACAAGTCTCCATTGGTCTGTTTGGTTGCCACTGAGTCGGCTGGGTCCACATTATATTCACTCTGGTGGAGCAGGCTCCTGTTGCAGTTCTCTGTGTCAATGAGATCCAAACTGACTCTCCATCATATCCGATCACATGGTGCGTCATCATCATGGTGGCATTAAAGACATGCACGTTTTCCAGGCGAGGACTGTGTGGTTCAAAGGTGCTATTGGCTTCATTACAGGAAACGTAGCATCCAGTGTGTTTGCTTGATCCGTACTAGGGACCAAAGTCAAAGTCAGTCAACTGACTTCATCATGCAGAGATTTTGACCATTCTTTTTTTAAGAAGTTGGAATGCTAATTAGAATACAGTATCCCTTTATGTGGGATAAGTGATTTGACCCATGAGCTAGGAAAATACAAGTGGCATTGTAATCCTATTAATAATACAAATAATAAACAAGTTAAGTTGAAAGCAACAGTTTTAAAGGGACATAGACAGAGCCCCGATGACAACAGTGTTGAATTAAATGTTTTCAAAAAGCTTTAGATTACGGCCTGCAATGTACAGCATAATTCTTCCAAATTATGGTGTGTTGGAAGATGTTTGCAAGTTGTTTGAAGTTAATTTACCATTAGAAGAGACATGCTGTGTTTGAAAGTCATGACATAACCCATACCCTGTCATATCATATTTTAATTTTGATTGCAATGTAGTGACACCTGCCTTGGCCATCAGATGGACACTCCTGTTTTTTTTTTTTCAGCTGTAATAACTGTAGCTTTTCTACTGCACTCAAAAAAACAATGAAAAACCCTCTGTCACAAATCTGTCAATCCACATAAACCTGTCCCACCTCAGGCTGCTGAAGTCTCCTGTAAGTATAATATTGTTACCAATACTATAAGTAGTCCTACTTTTCAACATATACAGTAACATATAGGCCTACAGTATGTTTCCTCCACCTGTTTATTCCCAAGTAAAAACATAAACGTATCCTGTTATAGAGGAATTATGTAGTTTGCCTATCCTCATTTTGTTATAATCTATTTGTTGGTAATATATATGTGTGTGTGTGTATATATATATATATATATATATATATATATGGTCATTTTGAAATCCATTACAGCATACTGCTACAGAACTCAGTACTCCATTTCCCCCCAAACTTCTACCTTTGTTGTTCGGTAGGTCATACTGTAGCCATAATATTAGAATTGGTACCCATTTGTTAGAAAATGCCTACAGTATAAATTGTTAAGCATGTGCTGTATGTATCAGTGTGTACTGTGTACTATAAATTGGGAAGAATTACTTTATATGTTGCAGCCGTATTCTAAAGTGTTATCAACGCTTTTAACTGCCATAATGAGTGTGGATACATGGAGTGACATTTTACTTGCTAATAGGACAGCTTGTTACATATTTATAAAGTGAGAATAAACACAAATATTGCCTGAGGGCTCAATGTACACTAGCGATTGGTTACTGTAGCCCGTGACCCATGACGTCACCGGTTCAACAAAACTGTAATTCGGCGATGTGATCGCTCTCTTTCTCTTTATACCCAAACCTCCTCATCTCTGGTCTTCCCTCGGCGCCACGGCAGTTCCCCGACCATAGTGCGGCAAGTGCCTGCTGGTGCAGACCCTCGCAGCTCACCACATTGGATAAGCTGTAACTGCACAACTCAACACGACTCGACCGGCAGCACGTTGCCATCAACAAAGAGAGCAGCCTGCTTTTCTTCGACAGAACGTTTTGCCAGCTAAACTAACAAGATATCAGATGAATAATCTCTGCATTCATGGACTAAGCCTCCACTGGGCATATGGAGCTTTTCGACTATCATTATTCAAGAGTGTGTTTTTCAATTAGAGAGCATGCCTCCTGGATTATTTCAAATTTGGATGTTGTAATGCTTTCCCCCAAAACCCTGCCCTGACACTCAAATAGTCCCTGCTTCTGCTTAAGATTTGCTCTGCTTCTGCTCCCACAACAAAGTAAGGATCTTTTTATTAGGCAACACTAAACCTGGAATTCTATTGGTAAGGGAATTTTGCCAGGGTTATTGCACAAAAAAATCAGAGAGCAGACGTTTCACACGCACAAAGAAACAGGGGAGAAGGGCTGAAGCTGGAGCGCAGGAGATCTGTGCAAGTAACAATATATCTGAGTGCAAGCATGCAGTATGAGGAGAGGCTGAGCAGATCTAAGCACAAGCAGGTGCTATGTGAATGTGAGGGCATAGTTTTAGGGGTAAGCCTTGCAAAATCTGAACTTGAAATCAAGGAGGCATGCTCTTGAAATGACATACACGCTCTTGAATAAAGATAGAAAAAAGATCTATATGGGCATAGTATATTATTTAGTATACATTAACGTTACACAGCTAAGTAAGCACATCACTGCAATACTGTTGTAAATGTATGTACATGTGTTGAATCGTTTTTTATTCACTGAACTGTATTGTGTGATCTGTTGTATTGAGCTAATGGGTCTCCAGAGGTTGTTTTGCCAGGTGATGTGTTTGTATCGTACACAGACAGTCACATGCACTAACCATCTTCTAACCATCTTCTAAACCCGGCTCCATTATCATACACATTACCGTCTCATGATAATTTGTTCGATCCCGGCCCCTGCGGTCAACATGTCGAAGTTTCCTTGGGCAAGATATTGAACCCTAAATTGCTCCCAGTGTGTGTAAATGGTTATGTAACCACGGAAAAGCATGTGCACCTTGTATGGCAGCCTGTGACTCTGTATGAATGTGTTTGAATGGGTGAATGCTGACATGTGTTGTAAAGCACTTGATACAAAAGGTGGTGGCCCTAGAGGTGGATTAATGTAAAATAAATCATTAAATCATATTCAAGATCCTTATTAATTCCTTCTGATAGGCATCTTAATGCCTTTTTAAGATAATGCACTTACTTCATTGTTGTGCTAATTAATACCAACCCCTGTTTATTATTTTATGAATATGAATAGTTTTATTAATATTAATTATTATAAATGTGTGTTACTAACCAGATATTCTCATACCAGAACCCCAACAATAAATAACCAGGCAAATTCATTTCCACCAAGAGTTAGACATATTTCCTGTTTGATGGTTGATAACCAGGATAGTTTTAATTCGCATTATCACAGTAGTACATGCTGTTCTATTATTGGAATTCCAACTCTTGGATTAATATGGATTAGGATTTAGATTTTTGGAAACGGTTTGCCCATTTACCATCACTATATTTTTCTGTCAAAGTGCAGCACGATAGAAGTTGATATTTATCGAAATTAATTGATGCTTAGTACAATATCGGTGCACCGAATTTACCAGAACGTCATAACAAGTCTTAAGCAACTCCAAACACTTTGAGCTATAAGTGATGTTTTTCTGATGTGCAAATAATCCTTTAATTGAAAGATATTTTAATGAGGTCTGGTGTGGCTCATTCAGGTCGGTAGTAGTCCACTTGTAGTAGCCTAACCTACTACTGCTGCATCACAAAACATCCCTTTAAACAGCTTTTCTGTGGAAAGCCACAGAGCCGTGGACGCTGCGCGCGCGGTCAGTCTGCCGTCCGAGCGTTAGTATTTTTCTCTTCATTTATAACACATATCACGAACATAAAACTTACCGTGTCTTCCACAATACGATTAAAGAGACCAACACGGACATGAAATGTCCGCTCCATCGTCCTCTCATTGCTGAAGCCTAAAAACAAGACGGGAAACGCTTTCAGAACGCGTAATCACACGGTGGAGTGGCACAAACCACCTTCCAGCTGGTGCAACTCAACAGACCCCACACCGATATATGTGTCCATAAAGACAGACATTACACCGGTTTAGTCTCCTTACACTGGGCTTCTGTTCAGTTCACTTAATCCAAGACTCTGCAAGACCACCTCCCTCTCCAAACACTGCCTGGATAATGAGCTTTCTCCACAGCTTTCTTTTTTAAATGCGTCCAATTAAGTGTCGTTATCGAGTGATTCTGCCTACCTGAATCGCGACAGGTGTCCTTTATGTTGCCAAGAGAGACTGGACAGTGACTAAACACAGTGGAGATGAACAAGGCTTTGAAAGAAAATGAGAGATCGAGAGCGTTTACTGTCTGTCCATTCTGTCTCCGCCTGAGACTAACCCGAGAGCAAACTGTTCTGCTGTAGCACAGCACACTGATGGAGACATACTGAGGCGGAGTGGTCCGCCGGTAGGGAAGCGTTAATTTCCTGGTAATGAGGTATTCATTAGTGCGCACCACTGCGCACGATGACAATCAACATTGCAAGTTACATAAAAAGGCGTGTGGAATGACATGAATGGGTGTTAGGTGTTATAGTTTCGTGGATAAATGAATTTAGGTCAATTCAACGTAAAAAGAAGGAGAGGGGACAACTTTTGGCAAAATGTGAACTTTAGTGATCAAAAACCACAACAAAGGAATAAATCTAGATCCAAGTCCTTTGAAGACCTCAAGCTGAATCGGCACAAACGGAACTAATGAGAAACATTCATGAAAAGAAACATGCAGTTACTTTTTTGATAATGTTTTTTTCCGTGAATTATATTATATGACTTGGGTCTTTTTTTTGCTTACCAAATTAATTAGTTACCACTTTAAATAGATGCACTGATGATATACATTTGGGAGCATGACATTTTTCAGTTTCAAGACATAAAATGCTTTCCAACTACTGGTTTCGCCCAACACTTCTGATGTACTCAGTGGCCAGAATTTGCCAGACTGGCAACCAACACTGTCCCAGGTGTTACTAACTGGAACTAATTCTCAACCCAAATCTGCATCTCCAAAAACAAGACAAATCTGTTAGCCATGTATGATTTCCTTGAGGTCCTCCAGTGGCAGCCACAGCTAAGTGCTTTCAGCACATCTCCCTGGATTTTGAATCCTCTTTTAATGGTTACACACATGTACACAGCACCACACACACACAGTGAAATTTAGATTCTGTATTTCACCCATCCTAGAATTAGGAGCAGTTTTATTGATAATAAAAAGTACATGTATAAAGCATTGAAAAAAAATTGTGTTTAATGAAAATTAATTTCTGATGAATAAATAAAATAAGGCAAATAAAAAAAAGTTACAGAATATAGCATATGAAATGAAATGTAGTGTTATTTGTAGAGTGCATTTTAATTAGCCTTCATTATGCATAACATAATGTGGTGTTGTGATACTGACAAAGGGTTAGGAGGACATCTCAGAGGAACCCTGGCTGTCTTTTGTGCCTCTTTTTTTAACTGGCACTGTTTTTTTTACACGAGAGCCAAAAGCCAACAATCACAAGTGGAAGTACAGCAACTGTTATTTCCACAATTGTGTGAACGCACTCTGAGAAAGAAGAAACACAGCAGGAGAAGAATTGTAGAGGCACCATGACCTGAAAGGTCGTAAATGTCTCAAGTAATAGTCCCTGACGGCAGCAACCTTCACAAACAGTACTAACTGTTCAAAAACACACAGGGAAATATATAGACCTTTGGGTTTACAGCTCTCTCCTGCAGGGCTTTGGTGACAGTAAAGATGCTCCAAGATCTGATGCTTTGTACCTGCAAAAGGTCAAGGGTGTTGCATTTTAATAACCATTGAGCTCTGTGCAGGCACCTCACTTTACCTATATCACTGATGATCGGTTGGTGGTTGACATTGACATTTAATACAGTCCAGGCTCATACGTTTTGCTTCATTTACAAAGAATCACATAAGCCTCCAAATGAACCAGACTAAAAGCCTAAAGCTCTGCTAGAGGGCTCTATGAGATGAAATAGCTGAACAGGCCAAACTGAACTGCACTCAATTGTGCTATTCTTATCAGTAGTTGGAACAAAAGTGTCAAATTTGTCCCTGAATTTGGCTGGAGACAAACGGTCATGAGGCCTCAGTATGCTTGAAAAGCATACAGGAGTTTAAATGTGCCTAAAACATTTAGGTTTTTTGTTTGGTGGAAAATTGGAAAATGTAGCCTGGTAGATGAAGGGAAGTTACAAACAATGTAAGGATTCATTCTCTTGGATATGAAATAACACAGCAAAATTCAAGGCAGTCTGGTCCAAAAAAAAAAAAAAAAACTTAATCTATTGGCCAAAGTGTTGGATGGTCAAACCAACCAGAAAGGCAACCTGCAAACTACCTTAACTGACTTGAAGGAGCATTGATTCCACTCTGACCACTTCTATTTGTCTGAACTCACAGCTACCCTGCCTGCAATTGCAATCTCATTCTATCGGTAATAGGTTTGTGACTAAAAGGTGAGGGTTGGAACACCAATCGACTAGCAAATTAAAACAATAATCTGCATTTCCAACCAAACACCTGTAACTGGAGAGATAACTTATACCGAACCCATTCCGTTTCATGCCACGTAAAGGCTACCAACTTGCATGCGATTTGTTATACACACAAACCTACATGCAGTGAAAGGCTTGAAAGGCAGAACATATGATCAGAAGAACTGCGGGGAGTTGACAGACGTGGACTGTTGCAGCACGTGTATACTCCTGCCAGTGCTGATGACTGTTAGCACTCTGAACTGCACGTTTCCTGGATCCAGGCATCAAGTGTAAATGCTTAGTCATAGGCACAGTCACAGTGACCTGAACATGAACACTACAGAAGAGAGAGTGTGTGTGTGTGTGTGTGTGTGTGTGTGTGTGTGTGTGTGTGTGTG
>CALSBV010012108.1:126877-144101 GCA_943590825.1 Bovichtus diacanthus
ACCCACCGGGAACGAGTCCGACTTACTGCCGAGAACCCGGACACAAACAAAAGACATGACACAAGGGGAAAGTAATTTACAAAATAAAACAGGAAGAAGAAAAACTCCTAAAAAAGCAATGAGCACAAGAACTGAGGGCCAGATTTACTCAGGTCAAGTAAGTAATTTGCGTTAGTATTTGTGTCTCTATCAAACAATAGGATGGGAAATTTTAACCTGGAATGATTATGCATTCCGCTGGATTTAACAAGGTCATGCAATCTGTGATGGTTCGTTTTGAGGGGAAAATTCTCCCCATCTGAAGCAGGACCAGGACTGACATCTTATAATACAATTAATAGTTTTATGGACCAAATTCTGACCTTCCTGCCATGAGAACAGTCAAACAGATAATTAAGGTGAACATTAGATACGCACTACAGGGGGAATAGTTGTCAGCCGCATCATGGGAGAGTGGGAATAACTGACCTATAGAGGAGAGCTGCACAGCTCAAAATTGTCAACCAAAATGGCAAAGCGTGTGACTCGATCCTCAAAATAAGTCATTTACAAAACATTAATTTTATGAAATTAATGATTTTTTTAATTCTTATTATGACTGTATTCATGTGACATTTGTTGACATTTATGGCTAGGAACATTTACAGCAGCTTGTTGGATGCATGTTCTGTGGACAAGCGATTGTGTGATACTAAGGGATGATGACAGCTACATGTGTGTGGCTTGGGGGAGGGTGTTCATGGGAAAATAGGGTAGGTGGTCATAACAGCTCCTCTTTTAAATTGCAGTATCCATGACAGTGACCATAAAGCATGTGGCGTGAAAGTGGGCTGCTGTTGTCATTCAGATACCATCTATAACATGACCATAGTCTCACAGGCTGTGTTCCTCCACTTCATAACGTGCCTTAATGTCTGAACAATTGCTCTGCCTTGACACTGAGCCTTTTTAGAAAGGGATGACTTCTATTTTCTTTTCCTGTCAGCGCTCCACATGAGGATATATAATAGATATAGGTGGGTCCCAGTCACATATACCAATTCTAACAGGTTTTAAGAACATTATGTGTTTCCAATGGAAAAGCCACTTTATCTTTGATGTGCCCTATTTTTCTACAATGAAATGCAAAAAAAGGTATTGACTTCTCGCACACTGTCCGCAGTTTTGGCTACTTACAGGTAGTTCAGGTAAGTAAACAATAAAAAGGCTTATGTGTGCCAAATGTTACAAACCCCAAAACAGTTTTTTCTTTTATAGATGTACATTATATAACACAAATAAAAACATGGCATATACATTTCACTACAGATAATCACGCTCATGTGAATTCATACAGTAAATCCCACTTAGTTTTTTCTGGCTGCAAATGTCTTGTTCCTTCTTTGAATGGAAACTATGTGCTGTCTGTGCTGCAGAGATGAAGTTCCCCTCCCTTCTGCTCTGCTCCAACCATCAAATTACACCCCAATAATATCAAGTGGATTCTCCCATGTGAACTGAAATGAACTGTTGTCAAATTCCTGAGTGCATAGAGGCTGAAAAAAGCAGAGGAGACTGGGTCTGGTTGCCACACATTCTAATCACATTTAGAATCAGCATACTGGCCAAAGATTTGAACACATAGGGAATGTTACTCTGGTGTGTGTTGCTCTCAGTGGTAATAGACACAGCTAAAAGCAAAGACAACAAAGCTGAAGCAGGTCAAAATAAACAGAACTACTGTTTACATACAAGAGGGAAAATGGATGCATATATAAATATATAGAAAAAAAACAACAATGAACAACAACAAGTGTGTCTGTAAATTGTAAACAAATACAAGAACTGCAAAGAAAGAAATATAGGATGGATATATATGAAGTGGATGGTTATGTACAGTATATGCATGTATTCATGTTTATAGTATTCAGAAGGCAGGATTTATATTTGACAGTGATAATTCAGCACAGTGTGTATTTGAAACTGGAATACATAATTTGTTGTGATGAAATGATTATTGATTATATCAAACATGTGTAGAGAAAGGAACACACTTCACAGTATACAAAACTGCTATATGGCAGTGACAAAAATCCCACTGGAAACACAATACCGTAAAATGTGGTACTGCTCCAAATTGGACCACATCATGACAACCAATTAGGTGCAAATAGTTCTTTTGTAGGAAAATGTTACCGGGTAATTGCCACTTTATGACTGATTGTTAAGTGTTGATTATAGTGACGGCCTGTGGAAACAAACTGTGTGGTTGTTGAGGTGCCCACCAGAGGACAGGAGCTGGAACAGGTTGTGTCCAGCACCAGATTGGGACTCAGAAAAGTCATGTTGCAACAAGCTGCTCTGATTAATAAGAACATAACATTACAATGTGATCGATCAGTCACAGATCCTGACAGGGTCTTTATCAATGTAGCTAATGTTCACTTTACTCATTAAACACGTGGCCTTTGCTGTGTGATGTAGTGCCTGTGCTCGTTTCCCCTAAAGATAAATATGTTATATTTTATTATTTTTTAAACTTTAGTGGAGTGAACAAACTATACCCATCAAGTATATATATATATATATACTGTATATAATACAGTGACCTAATTTGTCAGATTAAAATGAAACAATAGGCCACGAGAGGCCGTGATTTACAACAGCTAAGAGGTGTTGTTAGGCTCGCAAGGAGCGGAGGTGCTACATGTACCTGGCAAGGTTTCAGATAATACACTCACACCACCAAACTAATTAAATCACTCAAATCCTTCTTCCGCCAAGCAATATAGTTCTTCAGCGACATAGCAGACTGATTGTGGAGCTTGTTTAAAGATTGGGCTGATTATTTACATTTATCTGGATAGTAATTGTGAAATTGTTGAAGTAATGTTCAATCATGTTAGCACTCTCCTTTGCTGATACAGGGCTGTTTGTCTCTGGACAGGCTCTCTGATGTTGGAGAAAAACAACGTTGTCATCATGTTACAGTTGTTATGAACATGTATATATTATTATTATTATTATGTTCACTATAACTAGAGAGAAGTGGGCATAATAGGCTACAAATAAAAACATGCAGCTAGCTAAAGTTACATGGTTAGCTCACCATAGATCGATGGTGTAGTTTGTCCGTTTTGGATGGAGATAAAAGGGCTGCAGCAACAACAGGTAATGTTATTCCTCCACACTGTGGGTGCCCTGCTGCTCCAACATGAATCCCTATAGGGCCCATAGTATAGGCTCTCTGGGCTTCTTCTTATATGTGTGTGGTTTGTGTATTCATTGAATAACCGTGTTGCGTACTTTCGACCGTTCTCGTCCTATCGGACGACCAGGTCTGAAACAGCTAACAGACTTCATGTGTTTAACGGTTTGGCTCTTCAGTTCTTCTCTCATTCTTTTCAGTGTGTCTCCTTTTTCTTTCCCTTTGTTCTTCTGTCCTGTACATTCCTTACAAACTCTTATCACAATAGGTGACCAATTAGCGCAGTGATATTAATGTGTTTTTTTTTACAACGGGTTACAATGCGTCTCAGCCAATCATAATCAATCTATCCGTTTTATTACTATATTTATATGAGCTTGTTACCAAATGGATTTTGCGTCTATTTAAATGTAAAGATGTAAGTCCTCTTTCATCCAGTTCTCCACTCCCTTTCTTTACTATTTCTAATATTCTGCTTGTTGGAGCAATATTGATTTGAACGCACTGTTTACAATAAGCAACACCTTTTCTATCTGTCACAATGTACTGTATCTATGTTGTCATATATAAAGAAAAATACAAGTGAGTCATACTTACTGTTTATTTGTGTTTTTGTTTATATCTTTGTCTGAAATGTACACTCAGTTTGGTGATGGTTAAGGAGTGGCAAAGAGAAACAAACTTCTCAGCTCTGCTTGTCAATCAGTCTGCAAGTCATCGCACAGACAGCTGTCTCTGTCGCCCCCTGCAGGCTGAGGGAGGACATGCACTCCAGCAGTATTAGATACCAAGTTACAGCAACAACACTATATATCTTGTTATTAGGGATGTGCATCTGCATCATTAAGGGCCAATGATCCCATGAATTATATAACATATTTAATATACATGTGAAGCAACTACCAAGGCAAGCATTTGATTCCCCACAATGCGATTCAACGTGATGCTATGCAATTCAATGTCGTACAGAGAGTTTGATTACATTTTTTTGGTTCTTCTAAAACAAAAAGCACTTGTTCCTTTCACATACAGGCCTGGACCTTAAAGCAGCCTTTTCCTGTTCTATGTCTCCACTTACACTTTTATAATACCTAACCTGCAACAGAGGACAATTAAAACATGCTAAAATAGAATAAGACCGTTATAAAATAGGGACCAATTCCTGAATATTAAATTTGAATTCAAACATCACAGTTCGATCAGTTAAAATGATAGTACCTTTAGTCTAAGGTACGATACGATGGTAGGTATAGGTACGATCACTGATGCATGGCGACCTGCAGGACGAGAAAAAGCGGCGAAGGAGCCCGGACGGCAAGTTAGTGACATGCGTTTATGGGACATGAAGGAAATTTAAGACTATCTTTTTAATCTTGCATTTTATTTAGAGTTATAGCATTAGTATTTATTTTATTTCTTGTTTAATTCATTAAATTTGATTTATTTTCAACCTTTGAGTACATTTTGCTAATACTACTTCTGCATCAGGAGTAGTTTTAATGCAGGACATTTACTTGTAATGGAGTCCTTTTACATCAATGTATTTGTACTTTTACTCAGTAAAGGATCTCGACACTTGCCCCACTACTGACTGTTGATAGTCCTGTATAAGTGTGAAGGCTTTGAGGTTTTTAAAGGCAGCTTTGATTGACCGTGATGGAACACAAGCAACTTCGGTGAGTAATGTAATTAATTACTTTTGTTGTGCTGTTAATGACTTTTTAATGAATAATAATGTTTTCCAGGTGACTTGCCTAACACTGGTAACAATGGCAACAAAAATACAAGTTTACTTGTCCATAAGTCTGTTGCCCCAGTACATGCTGGGGTGATATCAATGTATTAAATACTTAAATGTTTGAACAAACAACTGTGTAGATTTTTAGAGGGAATGGAGGAAGCTAAGCAAAATAAGGTTGACCATCTTGTGGTCAAACATGTCAGAACAACACTCAGGCATTGGGGTGATGATAAAAACCTTAACCCATGTATATGCTGTTTTTAACTGGATTACCTTCTGCACAAAGCCTTTATCAAACTCATCTTTCTGAAAATGAATTTCTTTATTTACTTAAAGTGTTGGGTGAAGTGGTTCATGTTACTGTGCAAAATAACTTAAACAGTGGCAGATGTATTTTATGCACTTCTTTAATTGAAATGCATGATCATGCACTTAATCAAATCCAAGTCATTTAAATGTATTCATCTTTAATTAACTCCTCACAAAAGAACCCACATTTCTAATTATTCTTTAAAAACACAGTTTGGTGTTCAGAAACATTCCAGCCACTGATGAACGTAAGTCTGCTCGGTACTCTAAGTGATGACGACTGGAACACGTTGAATGATGTTAGTCTAATCATTTTATAGAAACTATTTGATTCAAAATTTGACATGTTACAACTTTAATTTCAAAGGAAAAACACACAAACACAAAGCAAGATGGTATTTTACCCTACATTTCAAATTGTTAAGAGAACATACGTTTTCTACATGTAACGGGTTCTACGGTTTCATTAACCTAATCAGATTTGAAACGCTTGGTCCTCTCTTACGAGGCTCCTCATCCATCGCTGTTCTCATTGGATATTTTAATCTGCCGTTGTATCTTCACAATAAGATACAGCATTGTAGAAATTACTCAGGCATTAATAATCATGTTTGTTTGACTTGACACACAGGAACAGCATCAAAGGGGTGTTGGGGTTTGGTATGAGTATTAATATCAATAAAACTATTAATAAAATTGTAAAAAGGGGTTGATAATGAGACACTGCAATGATGTAGGTGCAATAGCTCAAAATGTCTATCAGAAGGAATTAATTATACAAAAATAATCATTAATAATTATAATAAAGATTATATAAATGTGTATATATGTATTAAATTACCTCAATGGGGCACCGACTTTGTAACAAAGTAAAACGATAGCCAGTTAACCCCATAAACTATACTGGACTATGAATTAGGAACTCTGATTAATAATTAAATTAATAACTTGTAACGGTACAACCAGTACCCACGGAGAGAGGGACTCAATAGCACGACTCAAAGACAGAACGATGATGATGGTAATGTACTTCACTGGGTAAAGTAGGCAAACAAACATGCAGGGGAAATCCAAAAGCAGAGTCGGGTCACAGAAACAAGGTCGATGCACAGCTAGGTCCTCAGCGTAGCAGAACAACAGGTAGGGAGCAGGCGAAATCGGAGTCAGGTCACGGAAACAGGATCGAAGAAGCCGGGGAATCAGGAACACGGAAATCATGAAAGAACGAAGACGAACTGGCAACAAGGGACAAACAACACACAGACTATATACACCAGGAAGTGGGCGGGGATAACAAGACACAGGTGGAGACACTAACGAACAGAGTGGAGACACTAATGAACAGAGTGGAGACAGCTGGGGACAGGAACTAGAAACAGACACAAGAGGGAACATACAGTTAACAAAATAAAACAGGAAGTACAAACACAAAACATCTAACGAACGGGACGGGACCTGATATAACTAGCAAAATTACCACATCAATAGCAATGTAATAGAATAGAATTTTGAAATTCCTAAATAGTAGAGGTTGGCAGTATTCACTCCTAGAACATTAAACAAACCAGCATGTATATTCCAGTCTTTGCATATGCATGTGTGTGTTACCTCGAAATGTTAAAACATCATTCACCATTCTGAAACAACAGCCCACTGCATTAATTGGGAAACACAGCATGTAAGGGGTACTTGTACCTCTTATTCTGTTAATACAAGGTAGCTTGCATCGGGGCCAGCACTGCATGCATGCACCTCCTGAAGACCTGTTTGGCTAGGGAAAGACCAAATGAGAGCACCTTGCACAGATAGGGTGCCTGTACTGCCTGTGATGTGGTTGCATTGGAAAATATGCGTCCTTCAAATCGATGGATGTGAACCAACTTTGTCGTGTCACAACTTGGAGCACATCTGCTGTATTTAGCATGTGGAAGCGCAACATTTTTAGAAATGTGTTCAGCTCTTTTAAGTCCAGTATAGGGTGAAACCCACCCTCTTTTTTGGGAGTTAAAAAATAACCTAGAAGAACCGACCTTGCTGTGCCCGACCAGATCTACAACTCAGCCAGGAACTATCCACCCTCCTGGAGAAGGATGCTGTCTGAGTGTCTGAAACTTTGTGGGATTGCTTTGTGG
The DNA here is from genome assembly GCA_943590825.1 of Bovichtus diacanthus. Classification (NCBI taxonomy): domain Eukaryota; kingdom Metazoa; phylum Chordata; class Actinopteri; order Perciformes; family Bovichtidae; genus Bovichtus; species Bovichtus diacanthus. The sequence continues at coordinate 134,247 of CALSBV010012108.1, forward strand.
GTTTATAGATTGCTCCACAGCTGTCATCTATCCAGTCCGTAGATGCCGGCATTCTGCTTGGAAAACAAGGTTCCTAGTCAAAGGGGATTTCTGGCCAGCAATTGTGGAGCTTCTCAATGTATGGCTGGGAGGGCTTGTGGCACGACTTGCCCCAAGCCATAGTTCTTGCCATTGGAGCCTCGTCCAACCCCAAGTGTGCCAGTGCCATGCGGACCACCGGCTTAACTGTGGCTGGGACAACCTTCGAGCCTGCTCTGGACCCACTTCCAGACCACTGGGCACAGTTGTCAGAAGCATAGGTGAAAGCTTCAACTTTCAAACAAGCGCACTAAACAAACACATTGCTTAGCCTGTTCACTGACTCACGGAGCAGGTTAGGACATCTTCATTAGGAAAAACTAAAAACAAGTTTGCTTGTTTGCATCGCGTTATTGTGACAACAGCTGGAGAATTTAAAATGTTACTTATGAGGCCAATGGCTTTATTGATTTGCTCCCTGCCCACCATCTTCTTATCTCTTAATCATAATTGAAGAGGCAGGCCGTGTCTGTAAAATCTTCCTTCTTCATGTTTGCCAATGAGGAACTTAGAATTTAGTAGTAACTCTCTCACTCAAACAACTATTCTCAATCACATATCATATCGTTCTGTCTTACATCCACTCTGGTCCTTACACATGACTATTCTAATTCACGAACTACATCTGTTACATACCAAATTCTGTTTCACATACACTGTTACCCTTACTTACATATGCTACCATACCTTTTCATTACTATATTCCTCTCTTACATAAACTATGCAAGAGTGTAATGTGTAGAATATAAGTAGTATATATATATGTAATAAATGAGATATCTGTATTAGAGACAACAGTGCATTGTGTCAGAGGGTATGATGGTTCACATAAGAGTATTGTTGTTGAAAGAGGGTATGGTATTGTGTGTTGATGAGTATGGTGGTGAATGTGAGACTAAGTTTAAATTATCACTCATCAGGCATCTCAGAAAAATATTAATAAATAATAATAATAATAAGAGATGACCAATATTTATAAAATCTAATCTTAATCTAAATAGATTAGACTAGATCTAGTCTAATCTAAATAGTAAAGAGTAAAGACTAATTTCTTAGTGCTGAATTAATAATAAACAGCCACCAGACTTTGCTATACACAATAGAAGAGAGTAAGTTAAACTTTAATTATATGTATTCTACATATTCAAGGTTATAATATATTCAAAAAATTACATTCATTTTGTTGTAAAAATAGCCCTATGAAGTTGGGCGGCTGTGGCTCAGGAGTTGAAGTGGCTGTTCAACATGTCAAAGTGTCCTTGGGCAAGATACTGAACCCCAAATTGCTCCCAATGACCAACAGTGTGTGAGTGTGTGTGAATGTTTATCACTACAGACAAGCTGATGTGCACCTTGTATGGCAGCCTGTGACTCTGTATGAATGTGTGTGAATGGGTGAATGTTGATGTGTTGTAAAGCACTTTGAGTGATCGCAAAGATTGGAAAAGCGCTACATAAAGGCAGTCAATTTAGCATGGTTGACCATTTGCTGAATATGTAATGCTTTGTGATGCAGTAAAAATAACAAGCACAAAACATTTTGTCACGACCACAGCCACCTTCCTGCCGGTCCCTCCTACAGGAGGCTTCTTCCCACGGGCTCAATGATTGTCACAGTATACATCACATACTGTATGTCACACACTCTTATATCCGGTAAGTAGTGTGAGATAACAGATAACTAGAGATAGATAAAAATAAAAATAAACAGAATATGCACAAATAATTAGAAAAATGTGTGCAGGAATTGATTAGTAGCAAAAAGATGTTGAAAACTGTACTGAACTCTTTATACCACTAGATAGCACTGAAGCACAGACAAGAGTAAACCAGCCCAGCACATTTCTGTATATCACTAAACACTGTATACTTAACATGAAGCATATGCTGAGTTTACCCCTGATGTTGTTTTTGTGCTCCTGGAGACCTGGGCTTTTTTAAAACACAGAAAACAGAAAATTACACATTACTTCAGTTTGTGGTGTAAACAGTGGCAGACTTTGTTTGAGTGCACATTTTCTTCACTGGAAGGGCCCCCTAGAGATCACTTTAACACATTTATTTCACTGGAAGCACCCTACATGGTACTTTATCGCATTTTCTAGATTTGAGTGAAATCCATAGAAAACGTATTTCTGTGAAGCAAAAATGTTTTTTCTTCTTTCTTAATTTGTTGGGGTGATCTTGTTGGAAACTAGGGTTGGAAACAAGAACACTATCAATGCAAAAGACAATCCAGAAAAGCTTTAGTGAAAGTACACAATACATTGTACTACCGAGGGAATCTGAGGGAATGGGGAGCAGGTGAGTGAGTTGGTGGAGCAGGTCAGGTGGTGAAACTAGTGGGGAAAGGGGAGTAGCTGGTTCTAAAATGATAAGAGAGTTAGTGACAGGGAAAACCATGCAGAATGAAAGAATGAATAGATTATTGATCAGGAAGGATTTGTCACACTTTGATATTAAAGCGCAAGCCAAACTCAAGGAGGCTAAATCCAAATAAAACTCGAAATCCTGCAAGAGAGCTGGGCCTAAATAAAGTAGAAAATCTGGCAGTAGTACATGTGTGTGTATATAAATATCTCTCTATATATATATATATATATATATAGACATTTATATATAAATAGCAGGTGTGCATGAGATTATTAAGTGGATTTTATGAATCACAAGAGGAACATAGGACACAGTCCCAGGCCAATAGGACAACGCAGTAGAACCAAGCTGATGCTGGAAATATGCGGCTGGATGTGGATTCAGACGGGATGTCCCGAGTACTCTCTTTCTTCCATACCCACAGCAGTGGGACAGCTGCTGCCAGCAGGAACTTGTAGCCAATTACTTCCTTGTCTAATAATTGACATCACCTGTTTCCTAACACTGTGTTTTCTGTTTGCTGAATCAAGTGTGAGTAGAAAAGTAGATCTTAGTTCCGTTTGTTCTTTTCTATGCCGTAGATCGATGGTCGCCAAGTGTCTTAGTTTAATAGGCAAGGCAGCTTTATTTGTAAAAGATAAAAATAAAGCTGCCTCTTTTGCAAAGAGAATAAACTCCTAAAATCACAGATTGGATATGAATCCAGATCCAGTAAGATGCAGGTTGGACTCCCCTGTGTCGGACTCTGGCAGACCGAGGAGCAGACTGAAAGCTAGCGGGCGGGGTGCTAGTTGACGGAGAAGCAGGCTGGTGGCTAGACGACTGCGAGACTAGTTTGGAGTCAGGGGTGTTGAGGAAGACCTTAGCCCAGCCATGTACAGAACCCCTCAACCATGGCTTCGACAACACTTCATGCATGCCAACTTAAGAGCACCCTCTTTGAATTTCCAACTAGGGGTTCTCTCCCATTACCCATAAATACATATGAGGGAGTATGACAAATCATAAAGTTCGTCTTCAAACAATCCATCCGCTGGGTCCATGACCGGTCAGTTTGTACTGTCACGGTTTGGAGAGCAGGCAGCAGCGGAAGGAACCAAACACAGGTAAAAGATGAGGAGGCAGCAGGAGCAATGCATTGTTTAATTATTACATTATTTATTCAATTGAAAAACAGAATCATAGAATTCTCAGATTAAAGTCAGAATTATGAGGTTAAAGTTAAACTCAGAATTCTGGATTGACTGGATAGTTTAGACTCTTGTGGATCCAATGAGTTCAATCGTATTCATGTGTGAGGATGTTAGTCCCCATAGCAGCCATATCATTGGAGTGAGCCCATTGTTTGAAAGTCGGCCTCGCTGTCTAAAATGAGCTGTTGTGAGTTGTAGAATAAACACAGTCTCCTGAGACTTTACAGCCACAAACAACAGACTGGGGGCGTTCAGAGGATCTATGGCTTTCCTAAGTATATTGACAATAAGGGGTTTCTGAGCAGTTTCCAGAACAGAAGTGCTCTCCATCCAATCGGCGAAGAATGCAATTCAATTGCAGAAATCTCCAAATGTCAAAAGTATTAGATACCAAATTACAGCATGATTTTTTCAATGGTTTTCCTCAAGGTCTTGCTGTCTTAATGGTATTTAGAGGGACTATTTTTTATCAATTCTCGTGTGGTCAAAATCTTTTTAATTTGGCACTACTACTGCACTTCTACTCTTTCTGTCGCCAAAGATCACATTTCATGTGAACTCGAAGACCTCCTCTACCACCTCTTCTTCAAGGTCAAGGCTACTTCTGCACCGGAGAGCTCCCGTCGTGCCACAGGTCTCCTCCTTGTCATACACCGACGACTTACCCTTGCCGTAGAAGCCTGAGTTGGAATCACAGCCTGTAATACAGTATAGCTACACTAAAGAGTCTACCATCTACTCGGCCACGGCAGAACAATGTCTAATGATTTCTCTTAAGACACACCATATCTGTATCAGCCAGTGCCTGTGAGCAGAGTGGAGCGGAGAAAATTGCGCTCCTCATTCACAGAGGTGTTCCTTCCTCCCAGTCACCCACTCAAGACCACTGCAGGCTGCTCTGCGCTCAACTCAGATTTCACCTCTTGTCCAAAAAAAGGAAAAAAGTTGTAGTCGTGGTTTTTTTAGCTTTACTTTTGATGCTTCTATTGAGGTTTTTGAATGACACTTTGAATGTCTGTCTTCATATTTTATGACATCACAATTAAATGAATTTAAAATCCTCAAACAAAATCCTCAATTTGAAAAACATTATTGATTTTTTACGTTTTTTTAAAGTTACTGTGTGGAACTTTTAACTGGTTATGAAACAGTCACAATTGAATACTGATGCCTCTTCATGGCCTATAGTAAACAAGATGGATAACGACCTGATCAGCAGGGAGAGCTGCCAGCATCTTGACTGTGCACAGCTGACATTTACCTGCTGGAGCTGATGAGATTGAGTAGAGCACTCTTACGCCAGTGACCGACCTGGTTGAGGTCAGTCAACTTGTGAACCTCCCTGAGTTGCAGAAGAGCAAGCTCATCCAGAGCTCTCTCTCCAATCTGTAGATGTGCAAGAACCCTACTCAACCACAAGACATAGCATACTTGACTAAAGAAAACGAGTGAGACCTGCGGGTACAGGGTAAGGCAGATGTCCCAAACCCCTATATGAAATTGGGGGACCTCTTCCCCTCTGCCAGAGCGTTCTAAGCGCTGCTGTAGCCTGAGCAACAAGGGAAGGCTGCAAAAACTAATATGCATCTACCAGACTGACCTTGCACAGATTGGAGATGCAGAGATTGTCTACTCTGTTGGCTTCCACTGCATCAACTTGTAAACCAATCAACCGATGTTGAACTACAAGCTTTGACCAGTCTGAGGCTGACTTTATCCTCATCTCTGCTTACGCAGTTCTGCGCGAGTCAGGCTACAGTGGCCCTGTTGTCATTGTTACAGCTGATACGGATGCTTATGTCACAGCAGTAGTCATCTCGCAGCGGCTGCCTGGTATGCTCTGTATCAAGAGAAAGCAGAGGACAGTCCTCTGCTGTGGCCTGGTGACTGAGAAAATGGTAGACTACATTGTGCAGTTACCCAATACAGTCTACCATTTCCACAGCCTGTGATGCCAACTCAGGCTTTTACATCAAGGGCAAGTCATCGGTGTATGACAAGGTGGTGAAGAGCCCTGTAGAATGATGCCAGCTCTCGCAATGCAGAGATATCATTGACCTTGAAGAGGATGTGGTAGATGCGTTTCTACAGGACATGTGATCTATGGCGACAAGAAGAGAAGCACCATGGCCGAGGCCAGTGCCGTGAAGTGGAAGAGAATGTAGAGCAAATGATTAATCTTCTCTCCAGATAAATTTGCCAACACTCAGCAACCAACTACTTGGCACAAGATTAAAACTGGTTATTTTGAAGTATAATTAGTTCTCTTGTCATCCATTCTTCAATTATTTTACTGCAAGAGATCCTTATAGAGGTAAATTGTTTAAAATACAGCAGTACCAAGCTAAACATGGATTTGACATTCAGTGAACACCCAACCCAAAATCATGAATTGCCATTACTAACCAGTACATGTTTGATCAACATGGATTTGTAATTATAATAGCTATAGTTTACCATTGTTGTTCTCCTTCCTTACATACTGTAAAATGGTGCCAAGATGGCGGCCATATTGGATTTGGCCCTCTGGCAAAAGAATAAAATATTGGGAGGGACCTGCGGGCTAAGATTTTTATAAAAGGTCCAAATAAGTCAAATCAATCATCAAAACATCTTAGCCAGAGAATGGTTAAATGCAACAATAGCCATAGCCAAATGCTACCGAATAGGGGCCTCATCAGTTGTAACATGTTTATATAGACAATGGGGTGAGACTGGTTAAATATAAATAATGGATAAACCTGGAACAGAATGAATTCCTTGGAAACGTTTTTAGAGTTTTTGTATAATTTTGTGCTTCTGCTGCTTAGAAAGCTATTTACAACTGCCCTAATAACAGAATCCATGCAATCCAAGTTTATTCTGATAATAAATGTTGTAATTGTTGTTATTATGTAATATATTTAACGCTCTTTCTTTGCTCTTTCTGATGAAACCCATAGGCACATCAGATCAAAATGAAGTTAGTTATTAGACCATTTTCAGAGGCATTCAGAATGTGCTCTCCTGCAGCGTTACAGGTCAAAGCTCAAAATGAGTTGTCATCGATGTCTTTCATACTAACTGTACAGTATGTGTAAAATTACCATTGCTGTAATGCTATCATGCATATTTCAACACTAAGGACACAATCACTATGAGACATGGTCCCTCCGACTAACCCCTGGCTCATGGACTATATTTATATATTGTGTATCTTGTCTTTGTCGTATTTTAATATAAATATTTGTATATATGTTCTCTGTGTGCGTGAAGGGCTGAAGGGGATATTATTAGAATAAAGCTGTCCTTTAATGAAAATGTGGTGGCAAAATGATGTAGGAATGAAAGCATAGTCAGAGACTAGGTGTGTGAATTCCAATGAAAGATTAAGAATAAAAATGCAATGCCTTAGATTATAGCCATCCAATGATGGTCTAAGTAATTATTTCATAATTCACTGCATTTATACTATAATTACAGGGGAGAGTCATGCTGGTATTATTAATAATTATGGGGTATGAATGAATTCATTATAAATTCCTTACAGTGGAGCTAAAACTTTAGATACACTATTATAGTCAGTGCATGTGCATGTATAAGGAACTTATTAATTATTTACAGGGACCAGAAATGTAATTATAGGGACAAAACAAATATTAGATGAAATGCTGCTGTCTGAAACACAGATTTCACATCATCTGTCTTCAGTTCTCAGAGGGTATCATTTGTTTTATTGTGTTATGGCTCCCTGTGTCTTGTCACTACTTTTTCATTTGTTCCTCTGAAAAGCACTTTGTGCTTCTTGCTTGGAAAGTGCTTCATACAACAAATGAGCATTATAATCATAAACATATCCATCCAGTAGACAGTGCAGTAGGCTTCTATTCAATATCTAACTGGAGCTGGCAGGGTTGTATAAAAATAAATATGATAATTAATAAATGTATAATTATTTATTGGGTTCAGGGAATCCTTTAGTGTTTGGTGAGTTCTTGAAAAAGCTGCATTGGTCCTCAGAGGTTTCCTGAGGTCTTTTTAGTATATAGAGATGTTTCATTTGATGTCATTCATTGAACTGTAATTGAAACAATGTGAAAATAACCAAATCTGAGAACCACAATGATAATGCTGATAACTTATTCTGTAACTCTGCTGCCAAATGTTATGTTATTCCCTTCACGCCCTGCAGTCGGAACAGAAGCCATTTCAGCTCCATACAGCGTATCTTATCCCCTCTCTCATCACTTAGTCGTGCGTTGCATTTTTTAATGCATTTTCTGGGATTTTAAACAATTAATTAAATTGGTGTGCAGCCCGTGACGAGAACTGAATGGGATCCACTGTCTGGCGGAGCCCCGAAAATGCGCAGCTCCTCAGACGTGCTTTTGTTGCATGAAGCCTCTCTCTCTCTCTCTCTCTCTCTCTCTCTCTCTCTCTCTCTCTCTGTCTCTCTCTCTCTATATATATATGTCTCTCTCTCTATCTCTCTCTCTCTCTGTCTCTCTCTCTATATATATATATATCTGTCTCTCTCTCTGTCTCTCTCTCTCTGCCTCTCTCTCTCTCTCTGTCTCTGTCTCTCTCTATATATATATATATATCTGTCTCCCTCTCTCTCTCTCTCTCTCTGTCTCTCTGTCTGTCTCTCTCTCTCTCTCTGTCTGTCTCTGTCTCTCTGTCTCTCTCTCTGTCTGTCTCTCTCTCTCTCTGTCTCCCTCCCTCTCTCCTTCCCTCCCTCTCTGTCTCCCTCTCTCTCTCTCTCTGTCCCTCCCCCCCTCTCTCCCCCCTCTCTCCCTCCCTCCCTCTCTCTCTCTCTCTCTCTCTTTCTCCCCCTCTCCCTCCCTCTCTCTCCCTCCCTCTCTCCCTCCCCCCCCCTCTCTCTCTCTTTCTCTCTGTCTCTCTCTCTCCAGGCTTACTAAAGGTGACCGGGGAGCTGCGGTCACTGATCATTATTTAACGTCTTCAAATTGAACGGCAGCGGGAAGGAGAGCGAGCTTGCCGCAGATCTACTGTGTCTGCTGCAGAAAGCGGAGCAGGCTGCCGGAGGGAGAATGTATGTGCTTCATGCGCCAACCTCCACTCTTCAAGTGAAGTCTCCACACCTATAGGCTGTTTTTTTCATCGCGGCTACATTTTCGTTTTGTCTCACCTTGACACTGACGCTTGGATGTTGATAAAACGACGCGCATGCGTTGCTCTTGGTATAATTTTGCAGCCTAAGTTGCATCCCTGAGATCTTGTGTGAAAGTGTTTGGCAGGATGTGGACTGCTCTGGAGCGCGGGGGCTATGGGGTCTGCTGCTTGTCGCTGTTGGTGACTGTAGTGTGCGGGGCGCAGAGGTGAGATCGGATAATAACATTATGCCTTGCATTTCAGACAGGCCCTGTTACTGACCAAAATGTGTTTTCTGTCCTCAGTGCCAACGAACCTAGCAACATGTCGTATGTGAAAGCCACCGTGGACAAGCTGCTGAAGGGCTATGACATCCGTCTGAGGCCTGATTTTGGAGGTAAAAGCCCCCAGTGTCCGCTGCGTGCATGTCCTGTAACTAACATGTGATGCTGGAGCATGATGCTCACTAATACTCTGCTCTCTGTCATATGTTCGATAGGCGCCCCTGTGGATGTTGGTATGAGCATAGACATCGCCAGCATTGACATGGTGTCTGAAGTCAACATGGTAAGTTACCTTCCACATTTTCTGCAGTGAGACACAGACTGCTTCCACGTGACAGGTGTCGGGCGAGTTTCTAGCCACTAACAGGGAGAGAGAGTCAGTCCGGTTCGGCTCTTTACTTGGTGCAGCGCCGCTCCTGGAGGAAACTAAAAAGAGCGCCCTCCCCCCCCCCCTTTTTTTTTTCAGCACCATGGAGAGATCCGCAATGTGTCAAAGCCAATCCGTATGCATCAAGTATTACAGAGAGAGTCAGCCATAGAGAATGAGATGAGGGAGAGAGAGAGAGAGAGAGAGAGAGACAGAGAGAGCGAGAGACAGAGAGAGAGAGACAGAGAGGGAAAGAAAGAGAGAGAGAGAGACAGAGAGAGAGAGAGAGAGAGACACAGAGAGAGAGAGACTGAGAGAGAAAGAGAGACAGAGAGAGAGACAGAGAGAGAGGGAGACAGAGAGAGTGAGAGAGAGAGAGAGAGAGACAGAGAGAGAGAGAGACATAGAGAGAGAGAGAGACAGACAGAGAGACAGAGACATAGAGAGAGAGACAGAGAGAGAGACA